>CANXYI010291951.1:0-16716 GCA_948208565.1 Hura crepitans | reverse complement strand
CTATATGGAATTTGAAACTTCAAATTTCTCTATACTTGAATCTCACCAAATCTTTCTTGTTTTGCTTTTTTTTTTTCACCATTTTTAGGGTTTAGGAAGGAGTTAGATAAATTTTACACCTTTGGTTTGAGGGTTTGGGAGCAAATTTGGTGCAGAGGAAAGAGAAAATCATGGTTAGGTGAGAGAGAACAAGAATTTTAGCCATGAAGGGTAAGAGAGGAGGACGATACCAATAATTCTCTATATAAAATCTAGATGTTTCCACCCCTTTTATACCCCACTTTGATAGCTAAGATCAATTCACTTAAAACCTAATGGTTAAGATTAATTCAATGGTATTTTAGTGCATAAAAATTCAATTTTGATCATAGAGGCTTCAAAAAATTCCATTCTTATTACCAAAAATTTAGAAACACTTTAATTTGTGCCTCCCTCAAATTTTGTAATTTTTGACTAAGTAGAACCCGTTGAACCAATAAATCACCATTTTAATTAACTTAAATAAATTATTTCCCATGGTCAGAAAATTCCAACCTTAGTACTATTGGCTTAGTTAGAATTTTTTTACCATCAAGTTGTGCTATTTTTAGATTTTTTAAGCTCATTTTAGATATTTTATCATTCAGCTAAAAATAGGTTACTATTTATTGGGACATTGCATTTCAAACTTCTTTTGCTTATTTGACCATGTATATGACCTTAAACAATTCCTAAATTTTACCTGACACTATCTTTTAATTAGTACTTATTTTTGGTATAATAACCCCAATTGGGCCCGAGTAGTATTATTCATAACCTAGTGTTACTATTTACCGAGATCAGGTTCTGAACCTTATTCTTTTCACACATTTGCATTCCTTTCATGTTATTTTCATATATCTACCTCTTACATACATGTTCCACTTATTAATGAGCCTAAAATCACCCTTTTCTAGAATTGCCCCTGACAATTTAAAAATGACAATTACGTCCCTCAATGGATTTTCACTCTATTATTCATACCAACTGATTCTACTCGATCTGTACATCAATTTCATTCCTCATGGTTTCCTTTAATTCTCACTCAATGGGTGGGTAAATTGGATTGAAAGTCGAGGCATGACAAATAATACATTTCTTTTTATTAGTACTAGTATTTCCACATTAATTCCTTATTCATTTGCACAAACACATATGTCTCATATTTTCCCTTCATTTTCACATACTTAATTTTATTCACTTTATTAAATATAACTAATTACTTATGCATTTTTATTAATAATTTTATGTATTTATATTTCCTAGCACTTAACTTATTTTAATGAATTTCATATTACTTTCAAATATCTTGAATTTCTTTATTTCACTTTCTCTTGTTCATTTTCATTTATGACTTTTCCTTTTTTTAGTATAATTGTATATTTATTTGCATATTTTATATATTTATTTATCCTTTTAGAATTTCTATGTTTATAATATCCAATCATTTAAGTTATAACCCTTTATTTCTTATGATTTAATTGTCATTCCTATGTATTTATATTGTCCTGATGTTTAAGACTTATCCATTCATAACCAACCTTTATTTATATACATATTTTTCATTTTATTTCATTAACTTATATAATTCCTTCCTTCCTATATTTTTAATTCCTCTTCAATTCACATACTCCCACTTTCCATTTATTTTCTGTGAAATTATTTAATTATTATGTACATATCATTTTACTTTTCATCATTTCTTCATATACTTTATATACACTTAACCAAAATTCCCCATTCAGCCATTGAATTCTATCACTCTTACATATTTCTTCCTAATCTAGTTCATATTCCAACCATAAGTTAATTACCCATATAACCTAATTACATGTTTTTCATTCATGCATACCTAAACACAATTCAGATTTCCTTAGATTTCAACCCAAAAATATCTATTTTAATTATTTGGTTATTCATTTTTATTTGTATGTTCTAACATGCTCAGTTATTAACTTTAATACTTAAACTAACATGTAAATATTAAGTATTGTTTTTAATGATATATTTTGAACTAAGGTTGGATTTAAGGTTCCAACTTAGCTTTCACCATTTTCTCATTTCTAAACATGCCAACATCCATCTAATAACAACATACATCCATCCATTTCAACTATTCAAGATCAATGTGAAATGTCATAATCTCACATAAAATATAATTCAATTTAACCATAAATTAGAATACACATACCATGTATATAAGCTTTTCTCTATGTAAAATTCATTCTATTCTCTTCAATTTCCCTTTTATCACTCTTCCCATCATCAAACCTTCAAAACTTGAAACTTCCATATCCATTCCCTTATATAAAAATGATCAAAATATTATTATACATAAAATCTCAACATATAATTCCATAAATGCATTTCTACACCTCAAATAATTTCACTTGGTTTGAGATCAACTTACCTACTTTGGAGTGACCAAAAGCATCCATCTTTCATCTCTTTCTATCCATTAAAATTATCTCTTTCCAATCAATTTATAGGGGCTAAGGTATTAGGCCAAAACAGTGAGCTTTCTTATGTATTATTTAGTGATTATTAGGTAAAATAAAAGTGTAAAATTGGTAGAGAAAGGGAAGAACAAAATTCATCCATGAAGAGGGGATGAGAGACATGTATGGGCTAGAAACAGATGAATATTTAATTATTATTTACATATTTATATGGTGAATGGATGGTTGGGATTAAAAGATAGTATTTACATATGGATTGCTAGATAAAATCCATGTGTATTTGTCTTTTAATATCTTTTAATCATTTTTCATGTCAGTAATTAAGGGTTACACTTGGAAAGCTAGGATTTATCATGCCACTATTTAATCCAATGGCTAAAAATGCTCCCTACACAAATATTCCACCATTTTTTTCTTAAATATATATACATTTAATTGAATTTATTTCCCTAATTTTTTTCTAATTGCTCCCATGTTCATAAAATTCCAACACTATGATTTTTTGATTCCTTGGAATTTTTTACCATTAGGATGTGCCACTTTCAAAATTTTCTGAGCACGTTTCTAAATTTTTCCATTCTGCTCTAAATGGTTTACTATTTATATTATACTGTAATTTATATTTTGTTATCAATTTTTAACCCCTTGTATGATGTCAAATACTCCTCAAATTTCACCACAATGCTTCCCAAAATTAATACTAATTTTTGGTCAAGTTAACTCCATTTGGCCCAGGAACACCATTCACAATCCAATTATCACTATTTACTAAGGCCTACTCTTGAACTTCATTTTTCTTGCATTTTCTCTTCATAACCATTCCATGGGTCACTTCCTCATTCCTCTCATAGTCTCTCTCACATTTCTAGCCATGAATAATGAAATTCCCATGTTACTCTTTAGCTTTTCAACATAATTACCATTTTACCTTTTAGTCAATTTTTGCTCTGTTGTTCATGCCAACTAACTCTACTCGATCCATACATCCATTTCACTCCCCTCTTTTTCTTTTAATTGCTATTCTAACTTTTATGAAAAACTGAATTGAACGTTG
The DNA here is from genome assembly GCA_948208565.1 of Hura crepitans. Lineage (NCBI taxonomy): Eukaryota > Viridiplantae > Streptophyta > Magnoliopsida > Malpighiales > Euphorbiaceae > Hura > Hura crepitans. The sequence goes on along the minus strand of CANXYI010291951.1, from coordinate 13,185 downwards.
TGGCGCAACAATCCTTCCTCTCTTAGGAAATTTCATCCTAAAAATTTCTCTAGTAGCCTTTCCCTCTTTAGTCATTCATAGAGGCTGCAAATACTCTTTTTATCTTAGTTCTACATTTATCTACATCTATTCTTTTTGACCTAGTCTATCTTTAATCATCATAATCTTTATCTTGGATACTTTACTCATATATGGGTGTTTTGTCAACTTTCCTTTTCAATCAGGGCAATATGCATAAGTATACGATTGGACTATGATGATGCATATGGAATGATATAAATTAATAACAATGATATAGTATAATAACACATACTTTCATGATGATTATCAAATGAGGTCATGCATAATCTAACCCCTATGTATCACATCAATGCAAATGGCCCTCAATATGAAGGAAAGTTGCCAAGTACACTAAGAGTATTGACCCATATATCCTTAATTACCACCTCTTTATACTTTATTTAGTTTTATCTCACTCCTTATTCCATGCTAATATCATTCTATATATATCCCTTAATCCTATATTGTCATAGATCTTTCAATTATTCTAGCAACATTTCCTTAACATTATAAACATTGCAGTTCTCTAACATGTCTTTACTTCTAAACTCATCTTATATTACATTCACTTATCCATAATTCATCCATTTTCTTTATTCTTTTAGTATCTATTATAATTGTTATTATTTAAGTTTATATGCTTTATCCCTCACATTTTCAATCTTATCTTTATCAAAATCTGCCATTACTACTCGTTTTTATCATTCGATTCATAGTTTTAATCTATTCTACTCTCTCTTATTTCATATATATATATATATATATAGTTCATTCTATTTTAATATTTATGTTTTCTCTTACTCAATCTATATGATCCCTAACCTTGTCCTAACATAATTTCATTTTTATTTAATTGCTTTTCTTTTGCTTTTTGTTCAACACTTTACATTTTATATTTCCTTATCAATAGTCATTCAACTTAATAATCATTCATGTTTAGCTTTTGCATTAATACCTTTATTGTTGTCTTTTTCTATCACTTTATTTTTTTATAATTAACCCTCTAATATTAACCTTATATTAACGCTTGATTTAGAATTGGCTGCAATTGTTCTTTCGTTAAAGGTATGGAAGCATTATCTATATGGTGAAAGATGTTACATATATATAGATCAGAAGAGCTTGAAATACTTCCTGACATAAAAAGAATTAAACTTGAGGCAAAGGCGATGGATAGAATTGTTAAAAGACTATGATTGTCTAATCAGTTACCATCTAAGAAAGGCTAATGTGGTAGCTAATGCATTTAGTCAAAAATTCATATCAACCTTTAGAGCAATGAATATCAGGTTTTAGTACATGAATGATGGAACACTCTTAGCTAAATTGTAAATAAAGCATAATTTGATCCAGCAAGTAAAAAAGGCATAAATTCAAAATAGTCAACTTATACACATTATAGATCAAGTTCAAAAGGGGAAGTTTATAGAATATGAGATCAAAATGGATGGGTGTTTGCATTATCATGATCAATTATGTGTACCAGATGTGAAAGAGATTAAGAAGTAAATTTTATAAGAAGCTCATAATGCTCCAAATGCCATGCATCCTAAAAGTACTTAAATGTATCTTGACTTAAAACTATATTATTGATGGCCAGGAATAAAACAAGATATGACTAAATACATGACTTGATGCCTCACATGTCAATAGGTGAAAGTTAAACATCAAGTTCTTTTAGGGTTACTCTACCCTATAAAAATTTTAAAATGGAAATGAGAATGAGTTACAATGGATTTTATGATAGGATTACCCATGACTAAGAATAAATGTGATATTGTGTGGAAATTATAGATCAGTTGATAAAGACAGCACATTCTATTCCTATCAAAATGGATTACTCCTTAGAAAGTTTGCATAGTTATACATAGATGAAATTGTGTGATTGCACAGTATGACACTTTTTATTGTATTCAATTGAGATCTAAGGTTCAGTTCAAGATTATAAAAGAAGTTATATAATGCTTGGGGTACTCCCCTCACATTCAGTATAACATTCTACCTATAAATTGATAGATAATCTCAATGGGTTATTATAGTGATTAATGTACCTAAGTAATAATAATGTTAAGTCATTACAATGCTTATGTTTAAAATTTCTTGGTATAGTTTCTAGAAGATATGTTGCAGAGCTGTGCCATAGAATTTAAAAAAAAATTAGGATTGCTATTTGTCCTTAGCAAAATTCACATATAATAATAGCCACCAAGCTAGCTTAGGTATGGCACTGTACAATGCACTATATGGAAGAAAGTGCAAGACTCCACTTTGTTGGAATAAGATGGGCAAAAGTAAACTTATGGGACCTAATTTAATTAAAGATATAGAAGAGAAAGTTAAAATAATCATAAAAAGACTAAATGTCATTTCAGACTGACAGAAATCATATACAGATCTAAAATGGAAAAACATTGAGTATGAAGTTAGTGACAAGGCATTCCTTAAGGTATCATCATGGAAGAAGTTACTTCGATTTAGTAAGAAGGGCAAGCTAAGCTCAAGGTTCACTAATCTATATGAGATTACAAAACACGTAGGGCCAGGAGCTTATCAGTTGGCTCTACCTTAAGAATTGTAACAAATTTACGATGCATGCCATATATCTATGTTGAGGTAATATAAATTGAATCCTTTTCATGTGTCATCCATATAGGAAATAGAAGTACAGCTAGATCTCACTTATGAAAATGAACCTCTCTAGTAAAAGTACTATAGAAACACCATAAGCTAGAAGAAGCAACCTAGGAGAATGAGGAGCAGATAAGGGTCTAGTATCCTCACCTATTTGAACTAGGTAATTTTAAGGATGAAATTATTTTAAAAGGGGAAGAAATGTAATGCCTGTATTTTTTTTGAGTTATAAATAGTTCTTTCCAGAATAATGAATAGTGTTTCTCAAACCCCAAGTCACACTAATATTACTAAATGGAAGTATTAATTATAACATAATTATGAGTTAAATTTGGAATAAAATTGAAGTCATCTAAAGGGTTAAAAATACAAGTAAATTTCCCCTATAGTGCCTTGTGAATAGTAACTCCATTGAAGCTAAATGATAAAATATTTTAAAAGTGCTCAAAATAATTCAAAAATAATATAAACTACTGCTATAAAATTTAACTAAGTTAATGGTACTAGATTTAGAATTTTTTAACATCAGGAAGCATTTTAATAGATTTAATTAAAGACAAAATTAATTATTTTAAATAGTTCCTCTCAAAATTAAATTATGATTTTCTTGGAATATTTAAAATACCTATTTTTTTCTAACTATTGGCACAAAGAGGGAATTAAAATGAAATCTTAAAACTATAAAATGAATTTTTAAAGATAATTAAGGTGAGAACTAATGGTGGCCATTAGATATGTGACTTGTCATGAATCCAACCCCTCACCTATAAGTGTATAATGCAATTTTAGTTCAAATTGGATTCAATTTTGGTCTTCTTCCTCCCCGTGTTTCTCAATGCCATTTCTTTCTCTCTCCCTTTCTTTTTTTTTTCTTCTAACCACAAAAATCCAACATAATTCTATGAAGTTTCATTACTAAATTAACCTCCACCCTCCTTAAACACATATTCTACCATTAGTTTAGCTTAAATAGTGCTAAAAACTGAGAATCCTTACTTCGATGAATACTATTAAGATCACATATAAGTGGTTAATTTCTTGGTTTTATATTTTTCTAAGGTAGAATTTAATGCCAATTAGATGTATCAATTCTTAAATATAACTTTGAATAGCTAGGGATTTTATTTTGAATTTTTTTAACTTAAAATTGATTATGCTTGTAAAGAAAGAGGAAAAGGTGATTGAGAAAGGGAAAGACAATGCCTAAATGGTGTATTTAGAGTGCTTTAAGATTGGTTGTAAGTGAATTTAATGAAGCATGCATTAGTTTGAATTAAACACTTAAATTCAAGTGTATGTTATGTGTGTGATGTGTATGGATTGTGTAGAATTGCATGGAATTAGGCATGATATGGATATATGTGATTGTTATGTGATGTTCTAAGTATGTTAGGATAGAAAGTGGAAAGGAAAAAGAATGTATATATGAGATGTGTGTTATGGCCAAAACATGAGTAAGCTAGAGGCTATGTCTATTTAGTGTATAAATGGCCTTAATTACATGTTTTGAGCATATTTGAATGAAATGATTAGAAAGAATTAGAAATAGGAGGGTGAAAGGCCTTATGGCCAAAATACATGTATGATGATATTGATGAACGATAAACATGATGGACAATGTAATAGGCTTACTTGAGTGAAGTAAATGATCTAAAGTATGAAAATAAAATGTGGTTGTCTTATATATGTGAATAGTGCTTATGGCCAAATGGTTTGACTTAGGTAAGTAATAAATAAAAGTGACTTAATGAATGTTAAAATGGCATGAGATTATAGAAAATATGAATAAAGGTAGAAATTTATAAGATTGGATTTAAAGTCACCACTAACCATACATAGTTGAATAGAATATGGTGAATACATATGCATGAATATGACTTGATAATATTGAATAAAGTATATAAGTATGAAATGATTGAAAGGATAATGAATTGTATGAAATTGAAATACTTTAGACACTAAGTGTGTATGGTCCAATGGTATGTTAAGTAGGGAACCAAATGATTTCAAGTGCATAATTGCAGGAGAATGCTCATGTGATGGGATAAATAAAGTGATTTGGAATAACAAGCACAATGTAACATCTTGGAAATTCCAACTTTTATGAATAGTACTTCCCCAGATGACTAGTATTTTCCAAAACTTGAGTCACATTAATTAGACCAATAAGAAGTATTAATCATAAAATAATTTTGGAACAAAGTTTGAAGCTAATTTGAAGTTGTTTTGATGGTTAAAAATGCAAAAAAGATTTTATGGTAGTGTCCTATGAATAGTGCCATACGCAAAGCTAAACAATAAAATAAATTAATTTTTGCTCAAAATAATCCAGGATTGATACAACCTAATACTTAAAAATTCCAAATAATCTAATGGCATTGGAATTAGAATTTTTAAACATCAAGAAGTATTTTTACTAAATTGGACTAAATTAATTAATTATGTTTTTATTGGATTTTTATGCTTTTTAAATGCGGATTTTTGCAATGTTTAAGAGTAATATTTTAAAAGATTATTAGGTTCTTAAAAGGTGATAAATGAGGTTAAAATGGTGGAAAATAGGGTTTAAAGAGAGGTTTTAAAGAGGGAATTTTGATGGACATACGATGTAGTGATCATTAAATCATAGCCATCCATTCGTTCCTTTTTAAATGGTTAAATAAGTGGTTAATGGCACTATTCATTTTAGCCACTCTTTTCCCTTTTCTTTCTCTTTGTCAACACCACCATTAAGAGACCCTCCACCATTTTTTCTTCAATCTTCCACCAAAATTGCTCCAATCTCTCATTATTAAACAATTATACATCATGGATTAAAGGTTTTTGAGGTGACAAAAGCTTGGGAAAGAGGTTTCCTTAAGAGATTTTAAAGTTTAGAGATAAAGGTGAATAGTACCTATTTTTTATTTTAGATATTTTTATTTAGTTCTAATTTTTTCCTAGACTCTACGGGTTTTTAAGAATGTGTTTATGTAGTCATTTTAATTTGTAAAGCTATATTTGATTTATTACGGATTTTCTAAAATGAGCCTATAATTATATATGTAGAAAAAAAGAGACCAGGTGGTTTGAAAGATAATAAGAAGGTGTAACCACACAATTTGGTTGTAATTTGGTTTTTGGTATGTGAATCCATACTAATATATGTTGCATAATTTAATTTGGATGGCATTTATGGTGATTTGGCATTATGCAATAACTGTGAATAAGTGTAATTAATATTTAGTGATTAAATGCATTATGCATGCTTAAGTATGTTGTGCAATTTGATGGTGTGAATGAATGAGTAATGATAGAGTGTTTATAGTGGTGGTTGAAACATGATTATAAGTGGGTATCTATGGTTGGTTTATGTATGCTATGAGAAATGTTGAGATGTTATGCTTATAGAGTAAATAATACATATAGTTGAATTTTAGTGATGATTATGGAATTTCTGTGGTGAAAATTTTCAAGATGTTTGTGTCTGATGTTAATGACTTATTATGCTATGGATGGGATGAATATGTATGTGACGAAAGGTTGTTAATGAAAATTAAATATATTAATATGATTGATGTTTTTAAGTTGGAACTTTGAACTTGGCCGAAACTTCTATGGCTAAAATCTCAAATTTTGAGTTGTGTATGTATGGATATTTGGTTGTGTCATTATGGCCTAAGTACATGTGGGTGCATGAATTACATAATGATAATTAAAATTTTGATGTTGGCTAGCATAATGAATTTTAAGAATTCAATTTATTTGTTATGTTTATTATGCACTTAAGTATGATTAAAAATGAACTTCACATATAAGGCCTTATTTTGGTTTGGTTGAATGGCCTTATACATCCTCTTTAATGTTTGAGTATTTTTAGAGAGCTTTACAAGTATAAAGCACATATAAGCTAAACATACATGCAATAAAATTGTAAAAATTTGGATTATGTGAAATATTGAGTAAGGTGTGCATATAAGCATGATTAATTTGGTCATATTAAGGATAAAGTTTTAAATGCCTATACTTTTGGACAACCTAGGTTAGATAGGTTGATTGATCAACTAGGTATATATAGAGTAGCTACTAGGTACCCTTGGGTGCATTTTTCTTGGGCACTTTCGAGTTTAATTATCTTAGGTACCTATGGGTACATTTATCTTAGGTGCCTTTTGGTGCAATTATCTTAAATACCTATGAGTATAATTATCTTAGGCCTTCAAGCAATATTGTGGACCCATTATCTAGTTTGGTTTGTTGTCTTATAAGTATGGGCATGTAATTTTATTAAATACTAATAAAAGGTTTAAATCATCTGTATCATGTTTCGGATGTATCTTTGAGATATTAGTTGTGACATTGTATTATAATGTTATTTGTGACTATTTTGACATGAAAATGCATTTATTTAATTATGTTAATGTTGTCATAATTTATGCTTGTAATTTTATTACCATAAATCTATAGATGTAAATTTTGTGTGCATTACGTTGTTGCGTGACATAAAGCGTATATTATATTAGATTCACCACTAAGTAAAAGCTTAGCATATCATGTTTATTTTTGCGGTGCGTAAGTTAAAAGAATGCATATTAGAGTTAAAGCCTCAGTATCATAAAAGATTAAAATGCTGCCATCAATTAGGATATTTTGATTTTCTTTTTATATAAAATTGTAGTAATGTAACTATAATGATAGCACTCTTGTGTAGAAATGAGGGATTGGGCCTAATCTGTATTACATAATTATGTTTTGTAAAACTATTTTAATCAACTTTACTTTTTATCTTCTTTAAAAGCTTTTATGATATTGCCTACTTGTGTTATGTATGGAATATTATTTTGAGATGTATTGTAGAGGGTCAGATGGACCCAAAAGTTGTTGGGATGTGATAAGATATTATAGAAATGCTTATTTCTATAGGTTATTATTTGGGAAAGTGTCCTGATATAGCCATTATACTACCAAAATTTCGACACGATGACCCCAAATTAGCATACCCAAAAATGGTTTTTTAGTAATTCATGTTTTTTTATCAAATAAAACATGTAAATTATGTTTTAGCATATGGAAAAAGTTTTAAATTATTCATTGGGTTCATCATAGTGTAGTTCAAACATCGGTACTATGCTGCTCTTTATTTAGGTCTGATAATAGAATAGGTAATGGGTGTCACATTTGGTGGTATCAGAGCTATTAGTTTAAATGCTCCTCTATACCTATAAGTTGTATAAGAATGCTATAAGAGTAAAAGGAAAGTGCCATCACTAAATTATATGTACCGAGGCTTATAATATGTTTCTTTTGCCTATAAATTAGAGGATAAGCCGTAGTACACCTCGAGTGATAAGGAGGTCGAGAGCTATGCTCCGACTACTATGGCATAAAGAGTTACCAAGGTCGAGTCTATGACATCTAGTAATGCTAGGCAGGTAGCACAAGGACCATAGAGATAACCTATTTAGTTTGAGCAAATGATGGAGTCTATTAAGTAAGCATTTGCTATTGTTGCTTCTATTCATTCGATAGTTCCTCCACCAGCTCAGCTAGAACATCATCCTATACACAAGACCTATTTAGAGAGGATGATAAAGAATGGGGCAAGGTTTTTTAAGGGAGAAAAGTAGGAGGTATCCAATAGAGCTGAGTATTGGCTAAATAAGATGCTACAAATTATGTAACAATTGAGATATGCTTAGGAGGAGTATACAGACTGTGCCACCTCTATGTTATTAGAAAAAGCTCTTAAATGATGGGAGACTATTACTGAACACAAGGCTCTAGACGATTTGACATAGGAATTCTTTCTCAAAGAATTCAAGAAGAACTATATCATAAAGCACTATATAGATTTGCAGAGGTAGGAATTTATGGATATAAAGTAGCAAAATAGAATAGTATGAGAGTATGAGAAGGAGTTTGCCAGACTCAATAGGTATGCCAAAGGGTTACCACAAAGGAAAAATGCTGTAAGAGATTTGAGATGGGGTTGAATCTTGATATTATGCTTCAAATTTTTCTTATGAAGATCTGAGATTTTTTTACTTTAGTTGTTACATGCCAGTTAGTAGAGTTGGTCCATAAGCTAATGAAGAAGAGAAAGGCTACCAGAAAAAGAGATCCTTTAGGCAAGGTCAAGGCCCTTCAGTATCTGTATTACACACGAGAAAACAAGTGAATAGCCTAAGCACCCATAGACTCAGAAGTTAGGAGAAGGGTTTAAAGCACAGTTCAGATAGAGCGCTCAGACTTTAGGTGCTCCTAGATCTAAAGTTGGTAATGCCCATTGGCCTTAGCATTAAAAGTATATTAGGGCTACAACTCCAAATGTCATATGTTGAGGGAATGTACTAAAAAGCCTACAGATTCTTCTCAAAAAAGAGATAAAAAAGATACTAAAGATCAAGTTGAAGGCAAATAGAAGGACAAGTCAAAGATCAAAGCTCTAGCTAAGTAGTATGCCATTCGATCTAGAAAGGATATAGAGCACCAAATGTTATAGTAGGTACATTTTAACTATTTGATTTACTTACTTTAGCACTTATAGACTTAGGTTCTAGACACTCTTATATCTACACTGTATAGGCTTTAAATTGGGGTTTAGTATCAAATAAACATGATATTGAGATTATAGTTAGTAATCCGATAGGCTAGTATGTCGTTGTTGATAAATATATAGAGATTATCCTTTGTCAGTACAAGGGCATCCTTTTTCTACCAACCTCATTAAGTTACCATTCCATGAGTTTGATCTTATCCTAGGCATGGATTGGTTGTCCAAATATCATGCAATTATGGACTACTAGAAAAGCATATCACGCTACAAGCTAGTGATGGTACAAAAGTAATAGTTATGGATGAAAGATTGGACTAGATATCCAATGTTATTTTTGTAGTGGTAGTAATAAAATTGATAAGGAAGGGTTGTCAAGCATTTTTGGTAGATGTTATTAACACTACTAAGGAAGAGTCAAATGCAAGCCAAATACTTTTTATATCAAAGTTTAAAGATGTTTTTCCATAAAATCTACCTAGGTTGCCACTAAAAAGGGAGCTAGAGTTTAGTGTTAATGTTATGTTAGGCATAGCACCAATTTTCATAGCTCCATATAGGATGGCACTTGTAAAATTAAAAAAGTTAAAGCTGCAGTCACAAGAGCTACAGGATAAAGGTTTTATCAGATTGAGTGTTTCACCCTGGGGAGCACCATTTCTATTTGTCAAAAAAAAGGATAGTTCCTTAAGGTTATATGTTAACTATAGACAGCTAAATAAGGTCACCATCAAGAATAAGTATCCCTTACCATAAATTGATGATTTGTTTGATCAACTTAGAGGAGCAGGTGTCTTCTCTAAGATTAATCTTTAATCCAGGTATTATCAATTAAGGGTAAAAGAGGTAGATGTGCACAAGATAGCTTATAGGATAAGATATGGCTATTATGAATTTTTGGTGATGCCATTTAGGTTTAACAATACACTAGCAGTATTCATAGATCTTATGAATTAAATTTTTATGTTATTCTTGGACTAGTTTTTTATGGTCTTCATTGATGACATTCTTATGCATTCAAAGAACCAAGATTATCATGCGAAGCATTTGAAAACTATTTTATAAATGTTAAAGGATGAAAAACTCTATGCAATGCTCAGCAAGTGTGAGTTTTAGCTAGAGGAAGTGTTATTTTAGGGGCATATATCTTTAGCTGAGTGTATCAAGGTAGATCTTAGCAAAGCTAAAGTTATGATGGAATAGAAATCACCCAAGAATACTATAGAGGTTAAAAGTTTCTTGGGTTTGGCAGGTTACTATAGTAGGTTTGTCAAGGGGTTTTCTCTTATTGTAACCCTTATGACACACCTTTTGAGGAAGAATGCTAAGTTTATATGGGATAGCAAGTGCCATGAGAGTTTTGACTAGCTTAGAGTATGTTGATAGAGGCTCTTATCTTATTTAAGCAAATTTTAGGGAAAGAGTTCACCATTTATGGGATGCTTCTTTGAATGGGTTAAGGTATGTACTCATATAGGAGGGCAACGTAGTTGCCTATGCTTTAAGACAGTTGAAACCTCATAAGAAAAACTACCCCACTCATAATTTGGAATTAGTAGCAATTATGTTTGCTCTAAATATCTACATGCATTATTTATATAGAGAGAGATATTATGTCTACACCAACCATAAGAGTCTGAAATATCTTCCCACTTACAGGGAGCTTAATTTAAGACAGAGGAGATGGATAGAGTTAGTAAAGGACTACGATTGCCTTATTAACTATCATCCAAGAAAGGCTAATGTTGTGGCAGATGCCTTAAGAATAAACCTTATATCATCCTTGAAAGTGATGAATGTCAATTTAAAAATGCTTGATGATTAAGGTTTGTTAGCAAAGCTTTAGGTTAAGCTAAATTTATTTTATCAAGTTAAGGATGCTTAGAAAGATGATCATAGATTTTAAAATGTTGTAAGCATGATTTAAAAGGGAAAGCTAACTGAGTATCAAATTAAGGATGATGGTTATCAGTATTATCATAACTATCTGTGTGTGCTTAATAGTGAGGATATAAGATAGTAGATCTTGCAAAAAGCCCATAATGCTCTATATGTTATACATCCGAGTCGTACTAAGATGTATCAAGACTTGAAGATAGTATATTAGTGGCTAGGCATAAAGAGAGATATAGCTAATTTCATGACCATATGCCTTACTTGTCAGCAAGTTAAGGCTAAAAATCAAGTTCTATCTAGGTTACTTCATCCAATAGCAATACCAAAATGGAAATGGGACTGAGTCACCATGGATTTTGTAGTTAGACTACCGATGATAAGGAACAAGTGTGATTTTATATGGGTTGTAGTTGATAGATTAGCTAAGTCAGCATATTTTACTCCAGTGAGGATGGATTTCTCTTTAGAGAAGTTAGTGGAGCTATATATTGATAAGATAATTCAATTACATAGGGTGCCATCTTTTATCATTTTTTATAGGGACCCTATTTACATCAAGATTTTAGAAAAGGCTTTATAATGCTTTATGGACTAGATTGAGTTTTAGCATAGCTTTTTTATTAGCAAATGGATGGTCAGTCAAAGAGGGTAATCCAAATCCTAAAAGATATTTTGAGAAGTTATGTGATTGAATTTAAAGGTTATTGGAACTGTTATTTGTCTTTGGTAGAATTTGCCTACAATAATAGTCACCAGGTAAGTTTTGGTATGGCTCCTTATGAAGCCCTATATAGGAGGAGGTGTATAACTTTGTTATGTTGTAGTGAGCTTCATAACAATAAGCTTATAGGGCCAGATTTGATCGAGGATGTAGAAGAGAAAGTGAAAATCATCAGAAAGAGGCTTAAGGCTACTTCTAATAGAAGTCTTATGTTGATTTGAATAGAAGGGATATTAAATATAAAGTGGGTGATAAGATATTTCTAAAGGTATCTCTATGGAAGAAAGTGTTGAGAATTGGCAAGAAGGGTAAGCTAAGTCCTCAATTCATTAGGCTATACGAGATAATAGAGCATGTGGGCCTTTTGGCTTACAAACTAGCTTTACACCTTGAGTTATAGTAGAATCACAATGTTGCCATATGTCTTTGCTAAAGAGATACGTATAAAATCCAACACATGTATTTTCAATTAAAGAAGTCAATATACATCTAGATTTTTCATATAAAGAAGTGTTAGTAAGCATCTTGGCCTAAGAGGTTAAGGAGTTGTAGAACAAAATCGTGCCTCTGGTGAAGGTCCTATGGTGACATCACAGCATGGAAGAAGCAACTTGGGAAAGTAAGGCTTAGATAAAGAAGCAGTATCTACTCCTCATTAGTCTAGGTAATTTCAAGGATGAAATTTCTTTTAAGAGGGGAATTAATGTAGCGTCCTAAAAATCCTAACTTTAATGAATAGTACTCCTTAAAATGAATAGTGTTTCCCAAAACCCAAGTCTTACTAATTGGAATAACGGGAAGTATTAATCATAAAATAATTTTAGGCAAAGTTTAAAGTCAATCCAAAGTCATTTGGATGGTTAAAAATGCAAAAGAAGATTTTATAATAGTATTATGTGAATAGTGTCGTAGGTAAAATTGAACTATAAAATAAATTAATTTTTGCTCAAAATAATCCAAGATCAATACAACTTGATACTTAAAAATTCTAAATAGCCCAATGGCACTAGAATTGGAATTTTTAAACATCGAGAAATATTTTTACTAAATCAGGCTAAGTTAATTAATTACATTTTTATCAAATTTTTAAGCTTTTTGAATGTGGATTTTTATGGGGTTCAAGGGTAATATTTTAAAAGATTATTGGCTTTTTAAAAGGTGATAAATGAGATTAAAATGGTGAAAAATGGCTTTTAAAGAGGGGTTTTAAAAAGGGAATTTTGATGGCCATAGGATGTAGTGATCATTAAATCATTGCCATCCATTCTTTCCTTTTTTAAATGGTTAAATAAGTGGTTAATTGCACAATTCATTTTAGCCACTCCTTTCCCCTTTCTTTCTCTTT
>CANXYI010291751.1:0-10383 GCA_948208565.1 Hura crepitans | reverse complement strand
AGCCACCAATAAAAATTACTGCCTAAATGTCAAACAACTAATAGCTATGAAACCCTAAGTTGACTGGTCAACCCATCCAGTGGGTGTCTAACTAATGGGCCAAGTAGCTCAATTTAAGTTCATTTATTAACTAAAAACATTCTTATAAAGTTTATGTTTAAAAAATAGATAGTTAAAATTTTTATCTCATACTTTATTTTTTTAGCCAGATTAGTATAACCACATTTTAGCTCTACCAAGTAAAATTCCAAAATAATATTTATGTCTTCTATTACCAAAATTCAAGGTGTCATATGTTATTATTTATCATGGTATTAATACTTAAAAAGTTAATACTTTCTATCCAGTGACATTTTTGTTCAAGTATTGGTCAATTAGACAATTATAGGTCATTTTGACCATTTTTCAAGTCAAGTTCTAGGACTATTATAAGTCCAAATTTAATAGAGTTTTCAATGTCTTTTTAAGCACATTCTTAGGCATAAAGCCAAACATAGCTAATTTCTAGGCTAACTAATAGGCACAATAGCCATACGTACAGAGGTCTCAAAACTAGCCCAAAAGGCACAAATAAATATGCAATTCCATAGTTCTTTTCAAGCCTTTTTTTTAGTAAATGTTTTAGGCCATTGCCATAGGTTTTGGTTTAACATTTTCATTCACTTTTAAGTATGTTTCAAAGTTTATGCAAGTTCAAAGTATGTCATTATTATTGTCCAACATCAAGATCTTTTCCTATGTCAATGGTCAACACCATTATAGACACTTTGTTTAGTCAAAGTTAATAACCCTCCAAGGCACATATAACATATCTCTCACTTATAATTCATAGCCCTTATAGGCAATGCTACTAGCCATCCACCTTACTTAGTTGTTAGTCTAGTTTTAAGATCATTCTCAAGTGATGTTTCATATTACTTCTTAACTAGATTTCCATGCTATTTTTAGAGTATACCTTAGCTATAGTCATGCCTCTAATAATTTAGCTAGTTATACTTTTATGCTCATGCTTTAGTGCAGATACTTTAATCCACATTTCATGCATTATATCATGCCTTTACCATTAGGCTAGCTTTTGAGTACAACTAATCATTTACCATAGCCATGCATTTTTCATAGTATTTGTCATACAATCACCCATTTATCTATAGCATAAGTACATTTATACACATACCTTTACATTTTCATACCACATACCATAGCAAAGGCCCATTTTAGGTCTCAACCACACCTAGCTTTCCATGCTAAACTTGTACTTGCCCACTAATTATCAACTATTTCTATCCTTGCATATGTTAAAATAATAACTACACAAACACACATACAACCACATGCCATAGACATCAATTTACACTTGGTATGCATAAAATTCAACAACTAAATCATCCCTTACCCAAGCTAAAGCTCTCTACCAACCAATATTTTCATCATATTCGACTTAAAATACATCTCAACATTCCTCAAACTCAAGCATACCTCTTGGTTACCAAAGGTTGAACACCCATCTAGCCCTTTTTCCCATCAAATACCATATAATTCATACCATTCATGAACTAATTGTAATCATATTACAAAACATCTAACATTCTAAGCCATTTCACATACTTCATTCATTCTTAGACTCAAAGGAAGGTATTAAATTTTAGAGGCATGAAATGAAAGATGAAATTCACTTACATATTCACTTTGAAGGTGCCATTCCTATCATGCCTAGACTGCCAGCCTCAAATTCTAGCCCCTACGGTGACTCCTCCTCCCTTTTTCAAGACTTTTCCTTGCCTCATTTCACCTCAAACCAAGCCATACATATCCCTTCATGAGTTAGGTACCTCAAAGAACTAGTTCCAGCCATAAAAACCTAAGAAAAATTAAAAGGGAAGCAAGGAACCCACCTTTGGTACCCCTATTATACTGGTTCTGACCAGATAACTTTAGTGAATTTTAATTCACAATTGAAAGCTCCTTTGGCCATAACTCTGGAAGATCATTAAAACCCTAACTTGAATTTAAGAACCCAAAAAATCCAAAATGGAGCTGAGGAAGATTATGAAAAAGGGAGAGGGAGGTGGGTGAGGTGTCGGTTCTAGCAACTAGAAAAGAAAAAAGAAATCTTTTTTTTGTGAGTGGATTTTCCACTTGTTAAGTGGCCTTGCCACTTGGCATAGGCCCTTAACCAGTTGGCCACATGTGGATGGGTCCCACAACTACCCGATCTATCCCAAAATGTCTGAATTTTTTGTAAAACTTTGGAAATTCACCAAAATTCACTCGAACCTCGAAAAATTACACCATTTATTTCAAAATTCATATTTTAATCCCCTCTACCTTCTCATAAATTTTTATGGCCAAATTATGTTAATAACGTAATTTTTAGACTATCTCGATTTGTGTGCCAAACTAAAAAATTATAAGAATTTGCAAATGACCTCTGATTCCAAAAATTCTTTCACCATTGGTCTTAGTGTGATTTTTGAGGTTTAGGGTCCACTATTTTTGGGTCCATCCGGGCACACCTCGGGTCAATCCTGGCCTAAAAATTTTTTATGGCACCGAGAGGTAGCTTTCAATGCGAAATGAATTGTTGGTTTTGCTAAATTTTTAAATTCCTTCTTTTTCATCAAATTAAGGCCCTTTGAATTTTTCATGACTAATGCCACTGCCTCAATCCACATGCAAGTGACCTGACTTCCTAAGCACACTTTTTAGACCTTATGGCATTGTTCATAGAGCCTCGAAACATAGGCGTTACAATACCAATTCCCATAAGCCTCTAAAAGCCCTAGCTTAAAATCAAGAAAATCATTAAAATGTAACTTTTTAACTTTACCTGATTTAGTAAAAACACTTTTTGATATCCAAAAATACCAATTCTAGTGCCAATGGACTGCTTGGAATATTTGAGTATTAGGTTTTATTAGTTCCAAAATTTTTTTCTTAGTAAAAATTGAATATTTTACAATTCAACTAAAATTAGGTCATTATTCACGTGACTCTGTCATAAAATTTTGACTGTCACTTTTAACCATATAAATGACTTTATTTTTACTCTAAATTTTATCAAAAAAATATATTATGGTTAATACTCCCATTCAGTAAAATTAGTGTGGCCTGGTTCTTAGGAAATACTATTCATATCTCAAGAAGTACTATTCATAACATTGGGATTTTTTGGCCTTATAATAGAAGTGGGATCAGTCAGTTGATTATCATCTATTTATGGTTCTTAAACCTTATCAAGTTTAATTTTTCTCCTACTATCTTCTTTTAATAGAAATTCTTTCTCTAAGAAAATAGGGTGCTTTGAGATAAATAGCTTTTGTTCCAAAGGGTTATAGAAACAATATCCTATAGACTCATTTAGATACCTTGGCAAATAAACATTTATTAGATTTAACATCCAGCTTATCTAATATCACTCTTTTTACATAAGTAGTATAGCTTTATACTCTCATATGTGATAGATATGGCTTCTTATTGCACCACATTTCATATGGTGTAATATCAACTAATTTTATTAGAACTCTATTTAGTATATAAGTAGTAGTTTCTAGTGTATATCTACAAAAAGACTTAGGCAACTCTGCAAGGCTCATCATGCTTTGAATTATGTCTAATAGGGTTTGATTTCTCTTCTTAGCTACACCATTATTTTATGGTGTATAGGGAGGTATGTATTGAGATAATATCCTATCATCTCCAAGATAACTTTAAAATGCTTAGTTAAGTATTCACCACATTGATCAAATCAAAGTTTTTTAATACATTTTCCAAGTTGTTCCTCAACTTTATTTCTAAATTGTTTAAACTTTTCAAATGCTTTAAACAACTTGTACTTCATGAAGTAAAAATACATATATCAGGAATAAGCATAAATAAAGGTAATGAAATAGAAATAACCACCTTTAGCATGTGTAATCATTGGGCTATATATATATATCAAAATGTATTAGCTCCAACACACCACTAACATGTTCACCTTTACCACTAAAGGGTGATTTTGTCATCTTTTTTAATATACAAAATTCGCATGCTTCATAAAATACATAATCTAATAACTCTAGGTCACCACCTTTGTGTAACCTAGACATGTGTGTCTCATTTATATGGCAAAATCAATAATGCCATAAACAAGAAGGTTTTAAGTTATCTTGCTTGAGTCTCTAATTATTAATACTTTGTACCTCTTTAGTTTGATGAAGAATATAAATTCTATTAATATTTTTACTAGAATAATAAAAGATACCATTCAAATAAATAGAACACCTAGTGTTTCATTAATTGAATTATCAAAACCTTTGTAATGACCCAAAAATCCTAAGTTTATAATAGTACTTTTTGATCGTGAATAGTGTACTCGAGACCTTTGGGACTCGAGAATTACAAATTTGATTTTTGGAAAGTAAAATTCATGAATAGGGCTTAGTTTTAATATCAAAATAAATCGAGGTAATTTTGAGATCGAAATATTGAAAATAAAATTTGAGTAGCAAATAAGCAAATAAAATGAAATAGCAAATAGTAATTAAGTGTTAAAACGTTTAATTAACACTAATTAAATGAGGTTTGAATGAGATAAGTGAGCTTTAACTCACTAATAAAGGATTAAAAATGTGAAAGGATGGTTGACAAATGGCCAAATCATAGCCATCCATATGGTCATATAAAAGAGGGCTTTAGGAAAGAGAAATGATGAATGGTATCATCCTCTTCATTTCCTCAATGTCAACAGCATTAACACCTCTTCCCCCATTCTTTTTCTTCCTTAAGGCTTATCAAAATGCATAAATCTTTACTAAAGATTAAAGTAAACACAAATATGGGATAAGGAAGTAAAGAATTAAAGGAAGTTATTGGATTTAAAGCTTGATCAAGGATTTCTTTTTATAGGTAAAAGATTCTCTTTCTTGATTAAATTCTCATTAAATGTGAAGAAAAGTGTCAAGTAAAAATTCTTAAGCTTGTATAAATGTCTTATCATTGTATATGTGTACAATGAAGCATGATTGTAAAGGAAAGAACTTTGGTGCTAGTGGTAGAAATTCAAATAGAGAAAGAAAGGAAGATCATTCAAGGCTTTAAAAGAAAATATTAAAGATTTTGCAAGCTATATGTTCGCGTCTACTTTCTTTTTAAGGGGCTGATCAAACTGAAATAGCTCAGGACTCAATCTAAACTTCACTCCTTAAGTCTCAAAAGATGAAAAGGAAATTAGAGGAATCCTTAGTCATTCCTATTTGATTAGCCTAGAAAGAATGAGTTAGGCATCATATGGTAAGAGTCGCCACCTAACTAGAGTTGGGAAATACCTCGTAAGGCTAAAACCAAAGTGGTTTAGAACCCTACTCTTATTTATACCTCAAGTTAATACAAAATTTCAAATTGAATTTATAATATTATCCTTTTTCTTCAAGTGAGTGTTAAAATTAAAATAAATCATGTATTCACATGAAGAACACTGAAACATATTTACAAAAATAAACAAAATGCTTGGAATTAAAAGAATATCATACATGAAATCGGGTGATTGATTATTTTGAAAAGTTTATTTCACACATGCTAATTTATGAAAATAGATTTTATTATTATGACTTTTATTATAGAAATAATCAAAACCCATTTTATTAGAAAAACACCAATTAATTAGATATAAAATGATTTGGTTATTTTTTATAACGTATAAAAATCATTTTCTACCTATTACAATATTCATAGAATATACAGAGAAATAATTGAGATGAAATATAAATTACATGGCAATCACCTAAGATATATTCTAACCTAAAAAAGGAAATGAAAGTTACTTGGAAATCACCTAATATACATTATAACCGTATAAGAATAAAGTTACATTGAAATCGCCTAAAATACAATTTCACCAATATTTGATAAAAAGGGCAAGAAAGAGGATTAGATCAATATCATCATATCAAACAACTCGCACCATGACAAGATTAAAATATTAGCATAAAAATAAATAGATGAATATAATAATTAATACAAAAAATGAAATGAGATAATCAAATAAATACAACATCAACAATAATGATGCATAGATCTAATAAGTTATCACACCTAACTAGTAAGTGGACAAGAGGAAAACCAAAAAAAGAAGGAGAACCAATTAGCTCACCTTGTATAATTGCCTTGAAGGAAAATATCTCGAAAAGATAGAGACTTACGGAGAAAAACCTTCTGAAATTCTAAAAAACAGTGTTTGTAAAATGTTTTTTTACCCTTTTTGGTGTGCCCTTCCTAAGACAAAAGTCCCTTTAAAAATGGCATGGAGTTTGCATTTTATACATAAATTTTAAGGTAAAAAAGGCCATTGTGGCATGAGAAAATGGGCATTTTTAGCTAAAATAGCCATTTCCAAGGGTAAAATGGCCATTTTTGTGAAACAGCTATTTTTTGCCCTTAAAACGGCCATTTTTACTGTCCATAGGAAATTTTTTCCTAGATTACAAATGTGAAATGGTGCCATATATGGAGCCAAAAAAGACCATTTTTTCTTTGAGCAAAATGACTATTTTGGACTTCAAACGATACCGTTTTACCCTTCAAAATAGTGGAATTGAAAACTTGTATTTTATAATTATTTTTCAAAAATTTCACTCCATATCATGGGTCGGGCAAAAACTTTTATCCAAAATTTAAAAAAAAATTGAGATCTTTGAGTTGGACGTTAACATCCTCATTTATTAGGAACTTGGCCCTTTTTTCATCATTAGGCAATCCAAACATGGAAGCCCTAAAAACCCAGTGTCTATAGTTTCTCCCAACTTGGGAAAGTGACTACAGAGTGTGTGAGGTGACCCAAAGTTTAGAAGAATGCATACTTTATATGGTGACCCTTTTTATAGGTGACCCGATGTTAACTTGGGTTATGCTTGGAGGAATTATACCTAATTATTATTTAGGTAGTGCTATAAACATTGCACTTGAAGTTGATATTTTTTGGGCAATGCTAGAGACATTGCACCCAAGCTCAAGTAGTGCTGTAGACATTGCACCTGGGGTTGAAGTTGTCCGAGCAATGTTGTAGACATTACACCTAAAGTTGATGGGTTTTGGGTAGTGTTGAAGATGTTACACCTAGGCTCAAGTAGTGCTATAGACATTGCACCCGAGGTTGATATTGTTCAGGCAGTGTTATAGACATTACACCTGAAGTGGATATGTTTTGGGTAATGCTGAAGATAATGCACCCAATCTCAAGTAGTGTTGCAGACATTACACTTGAGATTAATGCTATTCAGCTAGTGTTGTAGACATTACACCTAAAGTTGATGTTTATTTGACCAGTGCTAAAGATATTGCACCCAATTGTTGTTTAGGCAATGCTGTAAACAGTACATCTGAAGTTGATGTTGATACAATTTTATTGACTTTGGGTCACCATCCTTACTCCCCTACAACTAAGCAAATAGTGGATGGTCTATTATCATTTAGCATATGCAATGTTGCATAAGGAATAATGATGTTGCTAGTTGTGAAAATATTAGCTTGCCCCTACAAAATGAGGAATGAAATATGTCAGCCATTGTACCGTAGTTATACTATTAATGTGTCTTATGTGTGAGTGCATCTTGTATTAATGTTATTCATGTATTGGTATTTGTTAAGGATTGTATTTATAAGTCTATTGCATGGAGTAAAGATAATAATTTATCTAATTTTAGTCGATATGATACATAATTAATTGTTGTGATAAAAAGGAAAAGTAATAAACAAAGCATGAGAAATAAGAATCCATCATTTTTAAAAATAAGATCATTTTAAATAAGATAAATTTTGTACAATATTTTGTGTCCTACTCTAAAATGTACACTTAGATAACCAAAATCTAGGAAGGGAGAGGGGTTCACTGGGCCTGCCACATCTATATCTATATGGCCTCTATCCTACTACTTAGCTCATAGTGAGTTTTGTCAATCCTCGTGCTAAGGTCTGCACGTATGAATCAGAGCTGCTCTAGCAGTCATGCCTCTATGCCCTGTAGCATGGTCTTGAATGAGGGCAGAGGTGGTGTTAAGGAAGATAAACCCAACTCATCTATATGTTGTCTCTAGGTTAGTGGCTGAGGAGGTGAATCTAATCCTAGCAACTTAATGAGGTCTATAGCAAAGTGACCATCATCTCTTAACTGCTCTCGTATATGCTCATCCAGCTCAATAGCTACCAGTAACCTATAGCCTACTGGTGCTTGTGGATCAATTTTTGAGATCTCTATAGCTATACATGTGTCACAATTAACCCAAAGCTGCTATTAGAGTGGTGCACCCAAATAGAACTCTAGGATACCCAAGTCTAGTAACACGACTATGATGACTCCTCTAATGACTATCCCCTTTTTGGGGGACCTACTAGCTCAGTGCAGATGCTCGAGGATGGTCCATGCCAAGTTAAACTAGATATTATGCTCTATGGCCCAAAGCCTATAAAGCTCAATCCAATTCACCTAATCGGTGTTGCCAATACATCCTAGGTAGCTGATGGCAGACACTCTATGCAAGTAACAATGGACTGGATCCCTGATAGATGACACCTTAGTGTGACTAGCATTATAGATCATGCCAGCTTGACCAAGGAAATCCTAATACTCATCTAGACATACTGGGATTTCGATAATCTCATCTACCAATACGTAAAGTAGCTCGATGAACTGTAAGAATAATAGCTAGTATCTAGTCCTCAGCATGGAAAACTCTATTGTAGAAGTGTTGCCTAGATGTGCATGCCTAAATTAGAAGGTGCTAAAAAACTCTTAGGTGATAGTAGGGTATGTAGTGCATCTTTAGAAGTAGAACTCCCTCCATCCTATTTGTGCTAATAATTGGTCAACCCTATTGACCATGCCTAGGTCTCTAAGGGCTTAGGAGTATAAGTAGCGGCTCCTATTTTATATGATAGTTAAGAAGCATCGGAATCACTCAACTTCCTCATGAGTAAGCCAGTTGAGTATGGCCACATGCTCAAGCACAGGCTAGTGACATGGGCAGCTCTATTAGCGATGTAGAGGCATGGTTGTGTGTATATATAATGTTTGGAACTAGGAGTATAAAGGGGAAATGTAGGAAATGAAAAAGAAATGCCCTTAAATAGAGGATAGGCCAAAACGGCTACTTTTGCCAAGACAAAATGACTATTTTAGCCTTTGGAAAATGATCATCTTGGACTTGAAAATGGCTATTTTAATAGCCAAAATGGTCATTTTGCTTTCAGCAAATGGACATTTTTAGTCGCATCAAAATGCCTTTTTTTCTCTACATAGGCTATTTATGCACTTATGTATGCATAGATTGTAACAACCTAAAAATTTACCCAATTTTATAAATAATATTTTTATTTTGATATAAATAGTACTCTTAAGGCTCAAGATGTACTGAAGTTACTGGATGAAAGTATTAGCCATAAAATAATTTTGGGTAAAGTTTAAAATTAATTGGAGTTCATTTGATAGATTAAAAATGCTAAGAAAATTTTTTCGCAGTGTCTTATAAATAATGACCAAGGCAAAGCTAAATCAAAAATAATTTTCAAAGTTGCTAAAAAATTTCTGAGAGCAATAAAACCTATTACTCAAAATTTTCTGAGGTCAAGAAGTATTTTTTTGAATTTTGGGAAGTGTAAAATTGACATTTTAATTCGTTTTTTTTCAATTTTGAACCCCAAATTTTATAGTATTTAGAGACTTAATTTATCTAATTTCTAGAATTGGAATGACAAAAAAAAGGAGTTAAAATGATGAAGAAATGAATTTTTAAAGGAATAAAGAATTAATTAATTTTTCCTTATAAATACCATTTGTAACTTTGGATTTCGGTCAAAGTTACACAAACTGCTCTCCTCCTAACAGCCAAGAAAACCCAACAGCCCCTTTAAGGTGAGTTTTCCTTTTTTTTCTTCCTTAAATCATAGGAATTAAACCTTGATTTCACCAATTAATTGAAGTAAATGAATATATAAGGGTTTTAGATCATATATTTGGTGAAATTTCATAGGAAAATGGATGAATTTGTATGTTTTTGGGTTGAGGGGTAAGTGCTTATTTTTTGATCTTGTAGGATTTTTAAGAAACTGGTATTTTCCCAGGTTAAGTAGGTGTCTAAGAGTTGAAAAATATGGCCATTTAAAATTTTTAGGTATCATATGAATTTTTATGATTTTTCTAAAATTGAATCTGTAATAGGCAGTTGTCGAAATGAAATGTGAGCACGATAAGGGTAAAGCAAAGGTGTAGTTGAGCTATGTAATGTATTTTAAACTCGTTAGGTATGTGTAATCAATCTAAATATTGCAATTAGGGTATGTTTTAAATATTACATAAAGTATGTAATATAGTGTATAAGTGTATAAATGTGAAATTGCTAAGATAATAGAAAT
>CANXYI010291740.1:0-11043 GCA_948208565.1 Hura crepitans | reverse complement strand
TTCAAGACCCATCAAACTAAAACAATTAAAGACTCAATCTAAATCTCACCCCTTGAGTCCTAAAAGACGAAAAGGAAATTATAGGAATCTCAAGTCTTTCCTATTTGATTAGCCTAAAAAGAGCAAGTTGGGCACTACAAGGTCGGAGTTGCCACCCAATTGAAGTTAGAAAATATCTTGTAAGGCCAAATCCAGAGTGGTTTAGAACCCTACTCTTATTTATACCTTAAGTTAATATGAAATTTCAGATTAAATTTATAATTTTATAATTTTTCTTAAGCAGGTTTTAGGATTAAAATAAAGCATTCAATCACATAAAAAATAATAAAATACACATATTTATGAACACAAAGGAAATACATGAAATTAGATAATATCATACATTAAACTAGATAATTGATTTTCTTTGAGAACTTTGGTTCTCACATGTCAATTTATAAAAATAATTTTTATTATTGTGACTTTTATTAAAGAAAAATCAAAATCCGTTTTATAATGAAAACACCAATTAGTTGAATAAAAATTAATTTGATTATTTTTTTGTAACATGTAAAAATCTTTTTCTACCTATTATAGCATTCATGAAAAATATGGGAAAATATTCGAAATTAAAATTAAAAGTATATGACAATTATCTAAAATGCATTCTAACCTAGAAAAAGTAAAAATTACAAGAAAAATTCCTAAAATACATTCTAACAGAATAAAAATTAAAATTACATTGAAATTACCTAAAATACAATCCAATAAAAAAATAGTATGAAAATAAATAAGACAAAAGAAGAAAATTAGGAAGAAAGTAAATGTTAGACAAAAGTAAATAAATAGAAACAAAATAATAAAATAACAACAAAATAAAAAGATGAAAAATAACAAAGTATTAACTTCACCGGATGTTTGACAAGAGGAAAAAGACAGGTTAAATAAAACCCTAACAGATCTTAGACAACTCGCATCACAATGAGAATATAATGTTAGTATGGAAGAAATAATGAAATCAATAAAAGAAAAAAAAACAAAAGGACATAAAATAAGTAGTTAAATAAGTAATAAATAACATATGAATTAAATCATCACATTTAACTAGTAAATGGATGAAAAAGAGAACGAAAAATAAAAAAAACAAAATATTAATAATGGACAAATAAAATAAGGGTACCACATATAACTGATAGATGAGTACCTAAATAAAATAAGGTTACCACATTTAACTAGTAAATGGACAATAAAGAAAATAAAATAAAGGGCATCACGTCTGACTGGTAGATGGATGAAAAATAAAAGAATAAAGGAGAGAATTGGTTGACCCACCATGTATTATTACCTTCAAGAGCGATCTTCAATTAACTTGAGAGAAAGAGAGAAAATAATTTTGAAAAAATCTTTTAAAATACAGTGTTTAAAAAACTTTTTTCTCATTTTTAAGTGTGCACTTACTGAGAAAATTTAACCTATTAGACTGACGCGAGGTTCGAACTATATACACAACTTTTGAGACTGAAAACAACCATTTTGGCCTTGAGAAAATGGCCATTTTCTATAGTAAAAATGGCAGTTTTAGCTATTAGAACAACCATTTTACACGGCCTATTTTGGAGTCTGTGCAGGATTTTGCCACGAGAAATTGCACCATTTAGGAGCTAAAAATGGCCATTTTAACCTTTAAAACAACTGATTTTGGTTAAGCCAAATGGTCATTTTGTGATCCAAAACGACGCCGTTTTGTCCCAAAATGACAAAAAAATTTTAAAATTCATTTTTAATCTATTTTTTTTTTGAAAATTTGACTCTATACCGCGAGGGCTTCACCCTTTGCATGCCCTTTGGCATAATGTTAGGCATCAGGCATGAGCTTGTTTTGTCACATTTTGGGTTGCACTGCGAGCTTGTCAAGCTGGGTTAGAGTCTATATCCAAGAGTTAACTATTTTTCCTAAGCTTTATGAAGAAGATGTTAAATTTGGCGACATCATTCTTACTTATCAGAATTTTTCTATCTTTATTCATCATTAAACAATCCAAATATAGGAGCCCAAAAATCCAATGTCTAAATGTTTGTCTTAGATAGTCCATTGGTTTGTTAAGCAAAATCAAGGCTAATTGGTCTAGGGGTAAATTCTAAAAATGTGTATTAGATACACATGCATTAAGAGTTAGCGACTTAATGATCAGTAATTGCATGAAAATGCAATTGGCATGAGATGCTTACCATTTTTATTACTGGTTAGGCAAACCCAAGGTTTAACCTTAATAAGAAATGGGTACTATGTCACTAGAAAAACCATCGAGTTTTCTCAGATCAATGGTGAGGGTTGTTGGTTTGTAATAAAATAGTGGGAGAACATATGTATTTTATTAAAGACATTATAAAATGCATTCATGTACATAACCTCAATCTTCACATGTTGGTACATCTACATCATGAGTTCATTTAACTTGAATTTATGTAAAAATTCTTAACGCCAATAAATTGACTAAACTAGCTTCGAAATCTGAGAATAGTTCTCATAAGTGAGAAAATAGTTATGTCTAGGACACATATATTCTACCTCATTCGATTGATGTTCCTACTTAGAGTGGGAAGTTTTTTCAAAAGTACATGGAGATATTAGTGGCAATTGATTACCTCTATATCTCCTAAACTTTAGAAAAAACATGGGCATATGGATGCTTATCATTTATCATCTTATGGAATAGATAGATACGAGATATCTAAGATGTTAGTCCATTTGATGATAGTGGAGGACACTTCAGCCTTAAGGTTTGAAAGCATTAGGCTTTAATTCTATGTGTTTTTGTGACATATTTAGAATTAATAATTAATTTTGTAATCACAAGGCATGATAAACCTGATTAAGGCTTTTTCTATTAGGAATAGAAATTATAGTCTAATTAGTTGAAAGCCTATGGAAGTGCAAAGAGACTAATCCTAAAAGGGGACATTGTAAAGCATGCCAAAAGGTTTCAAAGAAAGAGGAAGCATGTTGATGCTTCAACTTCAGGTATTAATGTTATTGAGATTAATACTAATACTACTATTGATAATCGTATATGGGTATTGGATACTGGATGTGGTTCTCATTTGGTTTCTAATTTGCACGGACGAAAGAGTAGTAGGAGGCTGAATAAGGGTGATATGGACCTACACATAACAAATAGAGCAAGAGTTGATGCATTGGCTATAGGAACATATTACTTAGATTTGCCTTCAAAATTAGTGTTAGAACTTAATAATTGTTATTATGTTCTTCTTTGAATAAGAATATTATTTCTTTATCTTATCTTGTTAAACAAGATTTTGATATTTCCATTAATAAGAGCAAGGGTTGCTCAGTTTATAAGAATAATGTTTTATATTGTTCTACTTCAAGTATTAATGGAATTTATATTCTTGATAATTAAAAGAAGATCTATAACACTAATACCAAAAGACTTAAGACTGATAGCTTGAAACCATCTTTCTTGTGGCATTATTGACTTGGCTATATAAATGAGAAATGTATGACTAAGTTGCACAAGTCTGGTGACTTAGGCTTATTTGATTATGAATCAATTGAAACATATGATTGTTTATTAGGCAAGATGACAAAGACACCTTTTAGTGGAAAAGGTGAACATGCTAGTGTCTTTTGGACCTAATACATTCAGATGTAAGTGGCTTAATAACTATATATGCAAGAGGTGGGTTTCTCTACTTCATTACCTCTATTTATGGTTATTCAGAATATGGGTATGTGTACTTGATGAAGTATAAATTTAAAGCCTTTGAAAAGTTCAAAGAATTCAAAAATGAAGTTAAGAAACAGCTTGATAGAAGTACTAAAACACTTCGATAAGATCAATATGGAGAATTCTTAAGTCAAGAATTTCAAATTTATCTAAGAAATAATGGGATATTATCTTAATAGACTCCTTCATATACCCTAAAACATAACAATGTATTTGAAAGGAGAAATTGAACCTTGTTAGACATGATTTGATCCATGATGAGCTTTGCAACTCTGCCCAAGTCATTTTGGGTTATGCACTGGAAACTGATATTTACATTCTAAATAGAGTTCCATAAAAGTCGATTGAAGTTACACCGTATGAGATATGGTGCAATAAGAAACCAATTCTTACAAATTTAAAGTATGAGGTTGCACTACTTATGTGAAAAGAATTATGTTAGATAAGCTTGATGGTAAATCTAACAATTGCTTATTTATAGGGTATCCAAAGGAGTCTCTTGGATAATATTTCTACAACACTTTGGAACAAAAGGTGTTAGTTTCAATGCATGCTATCTTCCATGAGAAAGAGTTTCTCTTAAATGAAGACAGTGGAAGTAAAATCAAACTTGATGAAGTTCGAGACCCACAAATAGAGATAGATCAACCGACTGATCCTAAGATTATAACGCATGATGATGATGTAATAGTAGAGCCTATTGTAATGCAAACTCCTAGACGTTTTACTAGAATTCATATTGAGCTTGAGAGATATGGATTGCTCATAGATGAGCACTATAATGTAACTATAGTAGAAAAAGATGAGCCTACAAGCTATGAGAAGGTTCTAAAGAGTCCAAAATCAGAATTATGGTTGAAGGCCATACAATCCAAAATGGATTCCATGTATGATAATCAAGTCTAGACTTTGGTTGATACACCTAAAGAGATAAAAACTATTGGGTGCAAATGGATCTTCAAGAAGAAGATAGACATAGAGGGTGCAGACACTGAGTTTTTGGGGCTCCCATGTTCGGATTGCCTAATAATGAAGAAAGGATAAAATTTCAATAAATAGGGATCTTAACATCTAATTCGAAGATCTCTTCATTTAAAGTTTTAATATCAAGTTCAATTTTTGAACATAAGTATTTGCCTAACCCAAAAATCTCACAGTGTAACTCAAATTGTGAGAAAAACATGTATTTATGGTGGGTTGATGGCTCGAGCCTATAAGCTAGAGCTTGATGCCCAACACTGATGCTATGAGGGGTACGGGGGCTGAAGCCTCCCGTGGTATGGAGCATTTAAAAAAAGGAAAAAAATTGAAAAATTGCAAGCTTTAGATTATTAGGGGGCAAAACTTTGTCGTTTTGCTCTTGAAACGACTATTTTAGTGGGCAAAATGGTCATTTTGTACTTTCTTGAAATGGCTATTTCACCTTTGCAAAACGACGTTATTTTGCCAAAGAGGTAGAATTCGTATAGGATTCCTCCTTAGGCAAAATGACCGTTTGGCCCTCAAAAATGGTCGTTTTAGGCTAAAACGATTGTTTCACACCTCAATCCATGTGTATAAAAGGCAAACCCCTGTGTTAGTCTGAGAGGTTGACTTTTATCTATAAGTGCACACCTAAAAGTGCAAAAACACTTTCTAAACAATATTTTTATAATTTTAAAAGATTTTTTTAGAATTTATTTGCCTTTTTTGAGATCTTTTCTGAAGGCAATTATATACGATGGGTTGACTAAATTTTCTTCTTCTTCTTCTTCTTCTTTATTTTTTATTTCATCTATCTACCATTTAGGTAGGTGATTTTATTTCTCTTATCCATCTACTAATTAGATTTAATAACTTATTACCTATGTTTTTATTATTGTCATTGTATTTATTCAATTGTTTATTTCACGTTTTTTTTATTATTTTGTTCTTCCTTTTTGTCCTATTATTCATACTAATATTGTGTTTTGCTATTGTGCAAGTTTTTTATCTTTTAGAGTTTAAATTGACCTTTCTTTCTACCTTCTTATCAAATAATTGGTGAAGTAATTCTTTATTACTCCTTTTATTTTTTGTTTCTTGTTATTTTTATTCTTTCTTCTCTTTGCATTTTGATTATTTTCTTTATTATTATTCATTATTTTAATGGCTAGGTTGTATTTTAGGTGATTTTAATGTAATTTTATTTTTTATCCAGTTAGAATGTATTTTAGATAATTTCCTTATTATTTTTATTTCCTTTTTGGTTAGAATATATTTTAGGTAATTGCTATATAATTTAATTTTTTCATTTTGATTATTTCCCTATATATTCCATGAATGTTATAATAGGTAGAAAATGATTCTTTTACGCATCATAAAAAATAACCAAATCATATACCTAATTAATTGGTGTCTTTCTAATAAAACGAGTTTTATTTTTCTTTAATGAAAGTCATTATAATAAAAATTATTTTCTAAAAATTGGCATGCGAGAATCAAAGTTCTCAAAATAATCAATTATCCGATTTTATGCATCATATTCTTTAATTTCAAGTATGTTATTTTCTATAAATATGTTTTGTTATTCCTTTCCATGATTATATAATTTATTTTAATTTTGAAACTTGCTTGAGAAAAAGGATAAAATTATAAATTTAATCTAAAATTCTATATTAACTTGAGATACAAATAAGAGTAGGGTTCTAAACCACTCTAATTTTGGCCTTATAAGGTATTTTTCAACTCTAATTGGGTAGAGATCCTACCTTGTAGTGCCTAACTCGCTCTTTCTAGACTAATCAAATGGGAATAACTTGGGATTTCTCTAATTTCCTTATCATCCTTTAGGACTTGAGAGCTGAGATTTAGATTAAGTCTTTGGTTTTTTTAGTTTAATTGGCCTAAAAAAGGAAGGAACGTAAATAGAGGGTAAGGTAGTTACCTATAAAGCAAGGCTGGTAGCAAAAGGCTATCGTCAAAGGCAAGGAATTGACTTTGATGAAACCTTTTCAACAGTAGCCATGCTTAAATCCATTAGGGTTTTGCTAGCTGTTGCATCTCATTATGACTATGAGATTTGGTAAATAGATGTGAAAATAACTTTCCTTAATGAAATTTATCAGAGGAGGTGAATATGACACAACTTGAGGGTTTCATATCCATTGATAGCAGTAAGGTATGCAAGCTTCAATAATCCATTTATGGATTCCAGTAAGCATTTAGGAAATGGAACATTCGATTTGATAAGACAATCAAAGAGTTTAGTTTCTTAAAAAATCTAGATGAGCCATTTGTTTACATGAAGGTTAGTTAAAGTATAGTCATTTTCCTAGTGCTATATATTAATGACACATTACTCATGGGAAATAGTGCCTCAACTCTTCAATCAGTCAAGGTTTGGCTATTAAGGAAGTTCTTTATGAAAGACCTTAGCGAAGCAACCTATACACTGAGGATAAAGATCTATAGAGATAGATAAAATAGGTTGATAGGTCTTTCATAGTTTACATATATAGATATAATACTAAAGAGGTTTAGCATGGATCTCTCAAAGAAGGGTTTATTGTTATGCTTCATAGGAAAATCATTTCTAATTCTATGTGTCCACAAACATAAGAGGAGAGGGAACACATAAGTAGGATCCCACATAAATCGGCTATAGGATCCATCATTTATGTTATGTTATGTATTTTAACTAATATACCATTTACTTTGAGTGTCACGAGCAGATTCTAATCTGATTATGGGGTGGAACATTAGGTGGCTATCAAGAACATCCTTAAGTACTTGAAAAGGACTAAGGATGAATTCTTAGTATATGAAAAAAGGGATTTAAGAGTTAGCTGTTGGTTTTTCTCCATTATACACAGTGGAAAAATTAAAAATTTGAGAAAAACCAGCAAAGATAATGGACCCGAATAATTTAAAATACATCCTAAATAATAAATCTAGCACCGTTTTATGATTTACTGTAAAAGATGATAAGAGATTCCTTCTATGAGCTCTTTTCATCGAGTTGTCACAAACTATAGTGATCCTCTTTTAGAAACACCTCTGAGGTAATCCACACTAGAATTTATTAGAAGAGGACAACTTAAAAATCTAGGTGTTAGTAGGATTTTCAAGCAGATGAAGGAAGAAGAAAAAATTTATGTGTTTTCAATTGTTTTATATGGTAATTCTATAGCTTAATGTATCACTCTAGTGGCTACTGCAATTAATGTTATTTATACTTTAAATAAACCCTTTTTAGGTTAGATTTTAACACTTAAAATCTGCACTAAGTGAGACCAAAATAGATGCACCAATTGGGCCTCTTTCTATCCTATGATATAGGCTGTTAATGGGATTATGTGTAATATACTTTAGCCCCACTTTCATTAATCCTATGTGGTACTCCTAGGCCTTCTTTTGGATTAATAATTACTCTAATTTAAGGCCTTTTAAACCTTTTAAAAGCCCATAAAAAATTAGATGTAAGAACAATTAAAATTTTGACTCAATAAGGCCTAAATCTAAAAACCCCGATTTTTTAGACTTCTCATTTGCAAATGGGCCCTTAAGCCCATTTAGTTATTTCTTCTTCTTAATTCATATTCTAATATATCTCATATCCTTAGAACATTTAATCTCATTGAATCTTTCTCAAACTCCTTTTATATGTGTGACTTTATGGGTTTCCAGAATAGCTTGGTAGTATATAGTAAATTAGAGTCCTAGTCCAACTAGGACTTTATAGATTCAATCTTATTGAATCAATATCAATTCACCAATTGATATATCACTCATGTATAAGTTAAAAGAGGCATCTAGCCATGCCTCATGAATACTCAAGTGCTAGAAAGTCAAGTGAGTTGACTTAACCTTCTATATATAGTTATGGTGTAATAAACTCTTTTCCTTATCCAGTTTTGAGTATGAACTTGTGTCAACTCATAGCTTAACTAAGTATGTCTAATTAAGCCCTGGACATAATGTTATGATAATTTCACCTTTATTCCCAAAATGCCCTTAGTGAATTCCATTCGCACATAGCACTTTGCTTTGGTTGGAGATTCCTGAATATAGATTACTTATCAAAACTATGAGATAAAATCCCTACTAGAATCTAGGGTAGTGAATCCTTTGTTGATGACTACCTTATCTTCAAATATGTCATGTCATACCTAATCACCTTATTATGTATATATCTTATTCGAAGTAAAAGATTTAGAGTCAAAGTATGTCACTCTATATTTAGGATAGTTAGTGATCTTAAGTTTAAGGATACTTATACCACTGATATGATAAGATACTTTCACTAACATAGATTAAGTATTCATGTGAAGATCTCATGGTAGGTCTCTAATGTACTTACTTCCCAAGAAAGCATCCACATGTTAACTCTAAGCATCTTTATGCTTACAGCTTATGAGAACTACTGCCTAATCTAACTAAGAAGTATAACATGTGCTGATCTATCTGTATTAACAATGTCACATCTTGTTAATACTATGATCAAGGATATTTAGGTATATCACATTGAATGCTTTAAGAATCTCACATCATGAACAGTTCATGATTTCCTCTGCACTATAATTTTATGCCAAGGACTTTATTACATGGTTTAAGACATTGCAAACAATTATAAGTAATATATACAAATACCATGATATAAAATAGAAATGCCTTATAGTATAAATTTATAAGGTTTGAATACACGAAGACAACCCTATTACATGAGATCTAGGGTATACTTCTAACATTCTCCTACTTACACTAGAGCCAATCACCCATATACTTAATGCCTATTGCATTTACATGTTAATCAAACTTTTCTTGTGATAATGCCTTAGTGAGAGGATCAGTTGTGTTCTGATCTATAGGTACCCTTTCAATTTTCACATCCTATTTATCGGTGATCTCCCTGATTAGATGGTAGTGCCAAAGAACATGTTTGGATTGTTGATGAGATTGTGGTTCATGAGCCTGTGCAATAGCCTCATTGTTATCACAATACAATGGTATCAGATCAACAATGCTTGGAACCATTCCAAGTTTTTTAATGAACTTCTTAATTTAAACGGCTTCCTTAGCTGTATAAAAAATTGCTATGTATTCAACTTTGGTGGTAGAATCTGCAGTCATATCTTTTTGGAACTCTTCCAAACAACTGCTCCTCCACACATAATGTATAAATATCTAGATTGAGATTTACAATTATCCTTATCAGATTGAAAGCTGGCATTTGTTTACTTACTAACCTGTAGATCTCCTTCTCCATAAACTAAGAATAGATCTTTAGTCCTTCTCAAGTACTTAAGGATATTCTTGACAGCCACCTAATTTTCCTCTCTATAATTAGATTGGAATATAATCATGATACTCAGGGTTGTTACATCGAGTTTCATATATAACATTGCATACATGATAGATCTTATAGCTAAAACATATGGGATCCTATTTATATGCTCTCTTTTCTTATGTGTCTTAGAAGACATAGATTTAGAAAGGTGTTTTCCTTGCAACATAGGAACATAACCTTTCTTGGAGAGATCTATGCTAAACCTTTTTAGCATCTTGTCTATATACATAGAATGTGAAAGACCAAGCAACCTTCTGGATTATCTCTATAGATCTTGATCCCTAAGATATAGGTTACTTCTCTAAGATTTTTCATGGAAAACTGTTTACTCAACTAAATCTTTAATGACTAGAGGATAAGACATTATTTCCTATTAATAGTATATCATCTACATAAAACACATGAAAAATGATTACATTCCCACTAACCTTCTTGTAAACACATGGTTCATCCATATTTTTTGAGAAACCAAACTTTTTAATTGTCTCATCAAAATGGATGTTCCAGCTCCTAAATGATTGCTTCTATCCATAAATGGATCTTTGAAGCTTGCAAACCTGATTGTTATCTTTAGATGTAAAACTTTTAGGTTATGTCATATACATTTCCTCTGACAATTTTCCATTAAGGAAAGTTGTCTTTACATCCATTTGCTCGATCTCATAATCATAATGAGCTGCAATGGCAAGCAAAATTTGAATGGATTTAAGCATTGCAACTAGAGAAAAAGCTTCATAAAAGTCAATCCCTTATCTTTGACGATAGCTTTTTGCTACCAATCGAGCTTTGTAGGTAATCACATTACCTTTCATGTCAATTTTCTTCCTAAAGACCATTTTGCACCCAATAGGTTTTATCCCTTTAGGTGGATCAACTAAGGTCATTACTTGGTTATCGTACATGGAATCCATTTTGGATTTCATAGACTTAAGCCATGAGTTTGATTTTAAACTTTTCAAAAACTCCTTTATAACTAGTGGCTCATGGTCTTATACTATGGTTACTTCT
>CANXYI010291702.1:0-13763 GCA_948208565.1 Hura crepitans | reverse complement strand
TCATGATGCTTGACACATAAAGATCCATTTCATCTTTATATATCATGGCTACTTGGAATCCTAGCAATGGCAGTTGTTCTAGATTTAAGCTTGCAATGATATTTCTTATTGCTGAAGCTTTTATCTTTATTATCTCATTATTTAATGGAAATTTAACCATTTGTTAGAGAGTAAATAGAATGCCACCAAGTTTATAGAACCATAAATGTCTTAATAGTATAGCAAAAGTCATTAGTATGTCTAAAATGGTGAAAGTAACCTCACTTTTGATTGGTCCTACCTTTATCATAGTGGCAAGGGTTTTTTTGGCATTATGCTTAATGTCATCATAGGCTCAAATCATCATATCAGATGCTTTTAAATCTTTCTTCTTTAAACCAAAGGCTCCCATAAGTTTGAAAGGTATCATGTTTATGGTAGAACTATCATCTACCATGGCATATGTTATGCCTTTTCCCCTAACTTTGGCTTAGATGTATAAAGGTTTATTTTAATCCCTTCCTTCTATTGGAAGGTCCTTATCAAAGAATGAGATAAGATCTGTAGTATTATTTACTATGTAATTAACCATTCTTCAAGTGTGGTAGTAGTTTCCGTACACATGGAATCCAAAAACTTTATTAAAACTTCATTATGCTTTCTTAAGGCCATTAAGAGATCTCACATGCTTGTGTTGCTTGAGTTTTCTTTAACTGTCTCAAGACTACATCTTTTTCTTCTTTTTTTAATTTTTTTCCCAAATTCTTTGTCTCCTTTTCATTGTAAAGTTTCCTACTTTGAGTGACATCCTTTACTTCAATATGTTCTTCATTATTTATCTCTTCCTAATAGTTAGTCGTTTCTACTTCTTTATCACTATCCCAAATGTTGAGTTGTAATTTAGCTACTTGGTTTACCTTTACTTTAATAAATGAATCTACTTTGAATTCTTCTACCAATCTTAAACTAATCATTAAGACATCTTAAGAAGGTGAGACCTTATTGTGATTAGGTAGCATATTGTTCTTCATGTTGGGAGAACTTTTTCTTGGATCGGCTAGAATTCCATTACCTATTAAGTCCTAAATAATATGGAATAAGTGGATACAACTATTAGTATTATATCTCTTACCCTGATGATACTTAGAATGTGATAGATTTTATCCAATTTGTTTGTCAGACTTGTGTGAAAATGGCACACAATCGACATCTACTTATCATACATCTCATCTTACTTATAATCCATAAATTTTAAAACTCTTTATGAAGACAAAACTTAGAATACAACTCTATAAAAACCAGTCTTAACAAAAACCTCGTGTCAAAATTTTGATAGCATAACGGCTATCTAAGGACATTAGCCCAAATAGTGACATGCAATAAAACACACTTTTACAAGCATCCAAATATCACATCCCATCTTTGTGATCCTTCTAATAAGTCTAATACATTATCAGCTTATCTCAAAAACATCACAATCTATAATCAATACTCATAAATTTTACACAATCCAACATACTCAAAATTATAAATATATACATGTCCAATATTCATCCATAAACCACATGAATAAAGATTTCATCACATATTATACATTTACCATGCTTAAAACCATATAAGAATTTACACTATCTTTCCATACATATAACCTTCCTTGTACAGTTCTGATTACATAATACACACACACACACACACACATAACCCACATTCGAAACCCATAATAATACAACTTTTCATGCTTATCATCATAATACATAAATTACATAATGTGACTTTTCTTTGAACTTTTGTCTATCATTTAATTAATCTTTATTCGTGCCCTCCACAATACCTATGTATCACAATAAATGATGCACTAAGCTTCATAACTTAGTGGTGTAATCAATTTAATATGTGTGTATATGTGTGTGCACGCAAGTGTGTGTATAATGCATTTGTACATTTGTACAGTCACATTTTACCCATATTATATTCATAGTACATAATATTACATATACATTATATTACATTCTAAACATAAATATGTAAATCATATATGAAAACATTAAATATAAATAAATCTTTAGATTACATAGTCTAAATAATATCTGCTAAAGTTAACAAATATGTATTAATAACTTAATGTGCATACAGTAAATTATTTTATGACTTTTTTGTTACTTAATAATGCACAAACATACAATTTATGTATCCTAATTAGATAAGGTTTATATCTAGACAATATCATCATACATCATTCATTCATTTATGATACCACATATTCACACATTATTTTTTTTTCATTTTAAAATTTCCATTATTAAGTCTATAATTTCTTTATATGATAATTTACCATTTTGCCTATATATAAAAGACACAGTCTCAAAATTAGATAATGGGAATCATTGGCCACAAAAGTTTAGCATTGACCTAAAGGTTTAATACGTTGACAACAAAGGTTTGGCTTAAAGACAAATACATTGACCTAAAGGTTTGGTACAAAGGCAAATATTTTAACACATAGGTCTAGCCCAAAGGTAAATACACTGACCTATAAGTCTGGCCCAAAGGCAAATATGTTGACCCATAGGTCTAGAATAAGTACCAAAGTACCCTAGTAGCTGCTAATCTCCCTAGTTGACCAGTCAACCTATCCAATCTACATATATGGGCCTTCACCATTATTAATTATGTCTCACCTCATTAAAATAGATTTTCAATAATTTTACAAGTCTTTTTGCCAATAAATGACTAAAGGGGTAACTAAAGCCATTAAATTATTGTGAAAATCATTTATTCATGCACTTATGCAATTTTAACATTTAAATCACAAAACATGTTAGTTATCAATCATATCTCATAAATAGTGGCATTATCTCTTATATGCCTCAATATCACATTAATATTGCACAAAGCAATTTACCTTATCTTTGTGATTTACGAATGCCTTAAGCATTTCTTATCTCATATTAGGCCTTTTGGCCACAGTGGCTATCATTGCCATCTTATCAATCTGTAATCCTTTTTCATAGTTATTTTTAACATATTTATTGTATACCAAGCTCATCCATATTATCATTCATTAATAATAATATTATCACTATTGACACACTATTATTGCCATAGTATATATAAACACATACACACTTATCTTGTATAACGTATAAGATGCTACCATACATAACCTATATCGCTTGCATGCTTCATTATATACATCAAGGCTTAAATTGTACATAATACAATCTCATCATTCAATTCATTTTTCAAGACATAATAACTTTTGCCAATATGTCTACTGTAAACAACCTACACATTTATACATAACATGTGTTGTAGTGTTCATATATATAATATGCCATTCGTATTATCCTACCATTTCTACATATTTATCCATACATGTTTTCCCTTGTTCTAATTTATGTTTACAATTACTATTTAGCAAGTTATTTACTTAAATTACATTTTACTTCCATTCCCCAATTATACTATAATATCCATGTGTTGAGGCTCTATGAATAGTGCCACTAGGTCCAAAAAGTGTGCCCGAGGTGTCAGGTCACTTGCACGAGAACCGAGGCAATAGCACTAGTCATGAAACTTGAGGGGCTTTAAACTGATGAAAAAGACAAAATTTAAAAATTTAGCAGAACCAATAATTCATTTCGGGCTATAAGCTAGTGATCTGTGGGGTTAAATTGAGTCGAGTTAGGAATGACACGGGATGTGCCCGGACGAACCCGAAAGTATCATACCTTGAAGCATAAAAATTTCCACTTAGTCCATTGGTAAAAGAATTTTTGACTTCTGAGGACATTTGCAAATTCTCGTAATTTTTTTAAGTTGGCATGCAAATTAAAGTAGTCTATAGACTACCCTATCGATAGAATTTGGTTGCAAAAATTTACAAGCATGTAATTAGGATTAAAATAGGAATTTTAAACCAAATGGTATAATTTTTTGAGGTCCCTATGATTTTTAAAAATTTTCCAAAATTTTTACCAAAATCGAGCCATTTCGGGATGGTTTGAGTGGTCACAGGACCCACCTATGCCACTTGGATAGCTAAGGGCCCATGAAAATTGTTGAATTACCTTGACAAGTGGCAAAATCCACTAATCAAATGAAAAAATTTTCCTTTGTTCTCCACTACCTACTGACACCATTTCTAGGAAAAGGAGCCATTTTTATCTTCTTCCTTGATACATTTCAGAAAACTATCACCACTAAAAATCATCTTTGTATGTTAAGAACATGAGGGAAAAGTAATTAAAGCAAAAGAATTTCTCTAGAATTAATTAAAATTCTTCAAAGCTTCCATGGTCAGAAGTAGTCCAGCAAGTGAGTTTAGTAAGTTTCCATGCCTTATCCTTGGATTTCTTTAGCTATTTTTAGCTACAAATAGTTGTTTAGGATGCCTAAGGTCTAATAGGATGTGTTCAAATGGTTTTTAAGGGAAATTGAATGACAAGCTACTTGAAAAAAGGAGAAGGAAGTTTTCGTGAAGGGCTAGATTTGAGACTTTGAGAGCTTGAAGAGGTTGTTCTTGAGAGGTATGTGAACTCACTCCATTTAAATCATGCCTCTCCTAATTTTTATGACGTACACGTGTATTGGTTACCGTAAAATGTAGCTAAAATGATCATAATGTATAGTCAAGTTAAATTGATGATGCATATGGATTATATGGACTAAGAGATAGAGATTTGTGATATGTAATGTTGAAAGTAACATGCGATGGGTTGAACTCTTCATATAGTCGAAGGGTGTGTAAATAAAAATTATATGAGTGTGTGATAGATTATTATAACTTTAGATTAAGTTGTTACACCATAATTATATTATACGCATGAATGATTAGAGTATATGGTGAATTAGGCTTATTTAGGGTGAAAATTATGAACATCCGAGAGCATTAGCATGTGGTTTAGGGGCAAATAATGGTGATTAAAGCATAATTAACATATGTGCGTGGTATATGATGTGTGAAATAATGGCATGGTGTGAATTAAGATAAATTGACATACAAGTATATAAGAACCTTAATGTGGCCGAGGCATGTGTTAGGTGTAAGTGACCCCTCCAATTGGCATGAAAATGCAAGTATAAATGTTTG
Organism: Hura crepitans; assembly: GCA_948208565.1. Taxonomy (NCBI): domain Eukaryota; kingdom Viridiplantae; phylum Streptophyta; class Magnoliopsida; order Malpighiales; family Euphorbiaceae; genus Hura; species Hura crepitans. The sequence goes on along the minus strand of CANXYI010291702.1, from coordinate 8,692 downwards.
TGGTATCATGATATAGCTTGGATATTGATTTAATTATGATACATATATGTAGGCATGTGATCAAACTTAAATGTTGTGTAATTAGGCCTATATTTTATATATAATGATGGCTTGGTATGTAATTGGCTTGACTAGTATGTGTATAAATGTGTATTGAACTTTGGCTGAGACATGTATTGTGCCTAAACTTCCTTTAAGTGGCATGAAAGTGAACTTGGGTGTGTGTGAATACATTTAGGCAATGTATGAAAGGTTAAATACATGATTAATGTTGGATAAATTAAAGAAAATAAACTTTGATGAAATGATAATACTTGGACATAAACTTGAATAAAATAGCCTAAAAAATGGCTTAAAGTGAACCTCTAATGTAAGGTTGAAATGGACCTAAAAATGTGCCTTTAAGGGCTATGATTTGTGACTGAATATAATGGCAACAATGCCTATGATTTGTCCTTGTAAATGGCCTAATAAATGGATAGCTTTAGGCCTATCAACAATATGAGATTAATGGTGAAAACTAAACTAAAAATGATAAGAAATGGACCTAAAATTGGCTATCAAAAAATGTAGAAATAACCTATAACTATCTAAAATGGACCATTACCTGAATCAAAAATGTACCTAGACAGTAAATGGTAGTTAAATGGAAATTTAATATGCTATAAGACTAAGAATAATATACCTTGAATACTAATAACTACAGGACTTAAAAATGTTATTGGAAATTTACCCGATACTGTTTAATTATGGCAATACTAGATCAGCCTAAAATTAGACTGTGAAATAAAAATAATATGTGTTTCTTTTGCACTTAAAAATATTATAAAAGGGTAATTAGTAAGGAAATAAACATAAATTAAGATTAATGGCCCATTAGTAAGACATCTATTGGATGGGTTGACCAGTCAACTTAGGGATTTAACAGCTACTACACTATCTAATTTTTAGGCATGGCTGGTACAGTAGCTTAGGACCACATTAGGGTTATTGTACTAGTCTGTTAGACAAACAATTGTCTACTTTTGTACACTTGATACCATTTACTTAATTTTGTTGATGCAATGGCACAAGTCCTAGAGGGCCACTGCACTAGTCTATTAGATAGACTAATGCTAGGTAGACTAGATTGTGACATCACTGATCTTCAAATAGGGCTAGTACAGTAACTAAGGTCTTGAAGGACCACTATACTAGTCTGTTAGAAAGACCACATCATGTTATTTACACCTTAGGTGTTATGACTTGATCAGGCTGGTCCAACGATCAAGGTCTACAATGTGGATCACTACACTCTTTTTATTTCCCTTTAGGTCTAGTGTATTGCCATGTTGTCTTTCTAGTCGGGCGAGTTAAATAAATTGAATAAACAATATATAAATTGAATATGATGTTGAAAAATAATAAAATGCATAATTTGACATGATTATCTTAATGATGTTTCAGTATGTATACATAGGGGCATTTTGGTGATTTGCAGACAATTATTCTAATTGAACCTAATAATCTGAGTAAATTAATATTGTGACTATATATGTATGAATGAACCATATGACATAATTTAAATGCTTGAGTTCACCATTGAGTATATTATATACTCAGTGTACCTATTTCAGTGCACATGTAAGGATAATCAAGATATAGCCTCGTAAAACATACAGCCAGAGTTCGGAGGATAGTTGATAAAAGGTTGTTATATATATATGTTGTATAACTTTTGTCACTCATTGTATTTAGGTGGGAATGGGTATCCTATGTACAGGTGATTTGTATAAACATATATGTTATAGACAGTGTTTTGTAATAAGTATATTATCAAACTGCTTTGAATGTGTGGTTTCCTTTACTGGATGACATGGTATATAAGCTGGAGGCTCTAATTTATAATTTTTTAATTGTGGCCTAAGGCCTGAGGCCTATGTTAATGATTGATAGACAACTGATGTTAAGTGTATATTTGGGGGACCAAAAGGGTCCAGGAGATATGAGATATTTTTATTGAAGTGTTTTATAAGTGTTAAAAATTTTGGTTAGTCACCCGAACAGCCATTATACTGCCAGATTTAAGAAAAAATCTAATAAGTCTACAAATGGCTATTTGTGGTATAAATAGACTTGTATGACCTTAAGTTAAGCCTATAAAAAGATAGAACCAATTTTGGAGTTAAATTGAATCAAATAATAGGAATTTGGTAAAAGTTAAACGAATGAACCTAAAAGACAATTTTAGTGACCTGGCAAAAAGTGCACCACTTATTGGGTTTCTTCGAGAATCCAATAGGAGGTGTCATATTTGGTGGTATCAGAGCATAGATTTAATGTTCCTAAGTAGAGTACATGAGTGCAACTATCTAAGTTTCAATTCCTCTGAATTGTTATGATGTATGAGGTTGATAGGTTATTGCTTTTGTAATAAGCATATGGCTGAACAAGTACTTAAAGGAGGGGCTGAGTAAGTGGCTAGTTTTACACCTACAACTATACAGGGGGTAGGTAATGCATCAGTACCTAAAACCAATGATGCTGCATAGCAACCATAGCCACAAGTGCTTAGTCAATAATAGGTAGATGCATCTCCTGCTCTATTACAATAGATAGTGAACTTTTTTAAACATAATATTGCTACTAATCCACCTCCTCCAGCTCTAGTACCACCTCTACCACTAACTCCTCGATAGAAAACACCTTTAGAAAGGCTAAAAAAGATGGGAGCTATTGATTTCTTAGGGAGGAAGAAAGATGATGTTGCTAGAGTTGAGTACTAGCTAGATAGAACATTCAAAATTTTGGAGTAGCTAAATTGTATAGAAGTAAAAAATTATCAGTGTGCCTTTTATCTCCTTCAAGAAGAAGCCTACAATTGGTGGAACACTGTCAAAAGAAGAAAAACACCTATAGACCTGACATGGGAATTTTTCCTTAAGAAGTTTAGGAAGAAATACATACTTGACTCATATAAGGATAAAAGAAGATAGGAATTCCTTAACTTGAAATAGGGAAGAAGGATAATGTCTGAGTATGAGAAAGATTTTACAAAGTTGCTAAAGTATACTAAAGAATTTATTCCCAATGAAGAAGAGAAATGTAAGAGATTTTTAATAGGGCTGAATGTAGAGTTAAGAATGCAGATAGCAAACCCTAAAGAGAAAGATTTTGCATTACTGGTGGCAACTACATATGATATAGAAGAAATAATGCAAGAAAAAAGGGATTGCTTCTAAAGGAAAAGGCAATTTACTGTAGGATAGTCTAGTGCAATGTCAAGGGATTGTAAAAAAAGAAGAGAGGGTTAATCACAGACACAATCTCATACTAGGCCTCAATATTAGTCAAGGTATCAAGGGCAGAGATAGGCACACTCCTAGAGGTTTGGACAAGCTTCTACGGGTAGACCTTGATTGCCTCTTCAAATTGACAGTGCTTTAGGTACAAGGGGTCATAAAAATGGACCTCCAACTTGTAATACTTGTCAAAAGAAACACTAGGGATAGTGTAGACTAGCCCGAAGAGGAGAGTGTTTCCACTGTGGTGCCAGAGATCATTATAAAAAAAAGTGTACTCAGAGATAGTCAAAGGGTTCTCAGGCATAAGCATCCAATATTGCACTTTAGAATAGGGGGTCCGAGGCAGAACAGTGCTAGTTGAGGTACAAGATCTGAGGCTTATGGTCCAGCCAGACAATATATTATGGGAGCTAGAGAAAAGAATGCAGCACTAGACATCATAACTGGTACTTTTTATTTATTTAAAGTTCTAATTTTGGCTTTGATAGACCCTAGTTCTACACATTTATATGTATGTAATGCACAAGCACAGAATAGGGAGTTAAAGCCTGAACATCTTGATATAGACATTAGAGTTAGTAATCCTATAGGATAGAGTGTGATTGTGAATAGGGTATATAGGTAATGTCCTTTAGTGATTCAGGAATATCAATTTTCTGCTGATCTAATTAATCTACTATTCCATGAGTTTGATGTGATCCTAAGAATGGATTGGCTAATTGAGCATTAGGTCATAATTAACCATAGATATAATAAATTAACCCTTTAGACTATAGAGGGTCAGTCAGTGACAGTGGATGGTGAGAGAAGTCTTTTGAGTAATCTTATCTCCACTGTTACAACACAAAAACTTCTTCGAAAAGGGTGTGAAGCATATCTGGCTTATGCCATTGACATGAATATTTCTAACTCAAATATTGAACATATCCCTATTGTTTCTAAATTTCCTGATGAGTTGCTAGGTTTACCACCTTAGAAAGATGACTTTGAAATTGAGGTATATCCTAGTACAGTTCCAATATCCATTGCTTCTTATTAAATGTCACCTGCTAAATTAAAAGAACTGAAAGTATAGCTACAAAAACTATTAAACAAGGGTTTTATTAGACCCAGTGTATCTCCTTGGAGAGCACTTATGTTATTTGTGAAGAAGAAAGATGGATCCTACTGTGTATTGATTACAGGCAGTTAAACAAGATGACTGTGAAAAATAAATATCCATTGCTTAGAATAGATAATCTTTTTGATCAATTGAGAGGTACAAGTGTATTCTCAAGGATTGATATGAGATTTGGGTATCACCAGTTGAGAATCAGATAGGCTAATATTCCTAACATTGCTTTTAGAACCCAGTACGGGCATTATGAATTCTTGGTGATGCCATTTGGGCTCACTAATACACCAGCAGCTTTTTATGGATATGATGAATAGGGTTTTTCAACCTTATCTAGACCAGTTTGTGGTGGTTTTCATAATGACATTTTGGTGTACTCTAGAAATAAGGAAGAGCATGAACATTATCTTAGGGTTATGTTATAGACTCTAAGATAGAAATAGTTGTATGCCAAGCTCAGTAAGTGTGATTTTTGGCTAAATGAAGTTACTTTTTTGGGACACATAATTTTAGCAGAGGGAATCAGAGTTAACCCAAGTAAAGTGAAAGCAGTGTTAGAATAGGAACCATTAAGGAATGCGATTGAAATAAGAAGTTTTCTAGGATTACCTGGGTATTATAAGAGATTTGTGAAAGGGTTCTCCATCATTGCTACTCCTTTGACCAAATTGATCAAAAAGAATATGAGGATTGAGTGGGATGATAAGTGTCAAGCAAGTTTTAAGAAATTGAAAAAGATGCTAATAGAAGCTCCTATCCTGATTTAACCTAAACAAGGTAAGGATTTCACAATGTATAATAATGCTTCACTGAATGGCTTGGGTTGTGTGTTGATGCAAGATGGAAAAGTAGTAGCTTATGCTTCAAGATAGTCGAAGCCACATGAGAGGAACTATCCTACTCATGACTTAGGGCTAGCTGCTATTGTTTTTGCTCTAAAAATATAGAGGCATTACTTGTATGGTGAAAAATGTTACATTTATACAGATCATAAAAGTCTAAAGTACCTTCTCACACAAAAAAGAGTTGAATTTGAGGTAGAAAAGGAGGTTAGAATTGATAAAAGATTATGACTATCTAAATGATTACCACCCAAGGAAAGCAAATGTGGTAGTAGATGCTTTGAGTAGAAAATTCATGGTCACTTTGAAAGCCATGAATGCCATACTATAGTGTACTCTAAAGAATGCCATTTTAGCTGAGTTATAGATGAAACCTAATTTTCAACAGCAAATGAAAAAGACTCAGATGAAAGATGAACAGTTGGTTCATATGGTTAGTAAAGTCAAAGAGGGGAAAGCCACAGGGTTTGAAATGGCAGAAGATAGGTGTCTATATTATCAGAACAGGTTGTGTGTACCTAGTACAAATGACCTGAAGTTATAGATACTAGAGGAAGCTTATGAAGCTTCTTATTCTATGCATCCTGGGAGCACAAAGATGTATTTAGACTTAAAGTCTCATTATTGGTGGCCTGGTATGGAAAGAGATTTAGCAAAATAGGTTCCAAGGTGTTTGACATGTCAATAGGTAAAAGCTAAACACCAAGTTCCTTCTAGATTACTGCATCCTATAGCAATACCAAAATGGAAATGGGAGAAGGTGACTATGGATTTTGTGATGGGTTTACCTATAAACAAAGGTAAATGTGATGCTGTGTGGGTGATTATTGATACATTAACAAAGACAGCTCACTTTATCCCGGTTAGGATGGATTATACTCTATAAAAGCTGGCTAAACTGTATGTGGATGAAATAATCAGACTTCATAATGTGCCAGTGACCTTTATTTCTAATAAGGATCCTCACTTTACTTCTAGATTTTGGAAGAAGCTACAAGAAGCATTAGGCACTAGAATGGCCTATAGTATAACTTTTCATCTTTAAACTGATGGAAAGTCAGAAAGAGTGTTATAGGTACTTAAGGATATGCTATGTGGTTGTGCAATTGAGTTTAAAGGTATTTGGGATCAATACCTATCTTTAGTAGAACTTGCCTTATCAGTCCAGCTTAGGAATGCAACCTTATGAAGCTTTGCATGGAAGATGATGTACAACTGCTCTATATTGGAGTGAAGTTAGGGAGAGTAAAATTTCTATTATTGATTTGATCATAGATGCAGAAGAAAAAGTGAAAGTGATCAGAGACAGACTGAAAGCTGTAGTTGACAGATAAAAATCATGTGCTGACTTAAAATAAAGGGATATTGAATATGCAGTTGGTGAAAACATGTTTCTAAAAGTTTCTCCATGGAAAAAGGTACTGAGATTTAGAAAAAAAGGGAAACTAAGTCTTCTATTTATTAGACCCTACGAGAATACAAAAAGGGTTTAACCACTAGCTTATAAGCTAGCATTACCACCTGAGCTATAATAGATATATGATGTTTTCCATGTTTTGATGCTCAGAAGGTATAGATCAAATCCTTCACATGTGATCCCGATAACAGATATTGAAGTACAACCTAATTTAAGCTATGAAGATGAACCTGTGTAGATTTTGGCTTATGAGGTAAAGTAGTTGCAAAATAAATCCATACCATTAATTAAAGTGCTATAGAGGCACCATAATACTGAAGAAGCTACCTAGGAGCCAAAAGAATAGATGAAAGCCCAATATCCACATCTTTTTGCTTCAGGTAATTTTGAAGATGAAATTTTCTTAAAAGGGGAAAAACTGTAATGCCTGTGTGTCGAGGCTCTGTGAACAATGCCACTAGGTCTAGGAAGTGTTCCTGGGGCGACGGGTCACTTGCATAAGAACCAAGGTGGCGACACTGGTCATGAAACTTTGAAAGGCTTTCAACTGATAAAAAAGGCAAATTTTAAAAATTTAATAGAATCAATAATTCATTTCGGGCTATAAGCTAGTGATCTATGGGGTTAAACTGAGTCAAGCCGAAAATGACTCGAGATGTGCTCAAATGAACTCAAAAATATCGTACCCTAAAGCTAAAAAATTCCACTGGGTCTATTGGTGAAAGAATTTTTAGATTCTGAGGTCATTTGCAAATTCTCATAATTTTTTAGGTTGGCATGCAAATCGAGGCAATCTGTAAATTGCCCTATTGATGGAATTTGGCTATAAAAATTTATGAGTATCTAATTAGGTTAAAATAGGAATTTTAAGACAAATGGCATAATTTCTCAAGGTCCTTATGATTTTTAAAAATTTTCCAAAAATTTTTGCCAAAATTAAACTGTTTTAGGATAGTTCGAGTGGTTATGGGACCTACTCGTGCCACTTGGACAGTTAAGGGCCTATGACAATTGTCAAATTACCTTGACAAGTGGCAAAATCTACTGAGAAAATGAAAAAAAAATTCCTTTCTTCTTCACTTCCTACCGACGCCATTTCCAGGAAAAGGAGCCATTTTCATCTTCTTCTTTGATACATTTCAGAAAACTATCACCACTAAAAATCTTCTTTGTATGTTAGGGACATGAGGGAAAAGGAATTATAGCAAAAGAACTTCTCTACAATTAATTAAAATTCTTCAAAGCTTCTATGGTCAGAAGCAGTCTAGCAAGTGAGTTTGGTGAGTTTCCATGCCCTTTCCTTGGATTTCTTTGGCTATTTTTGGTTGCTAATGGTTGTTTAGGTAGCCTAAGGTCTAATAAGATATGTTTGAATGGTTTTTAAGGGAAATTGAATGGTAAGTTACTTGAAGAAGGGAGAAGGAAGTTTCCATACAGGGCTAGATTTAAGGCTTTAAGAGCTTAAAGAGGTTGTTCTTAAGAGGTATGTGAACTCACTCCATTTAAATTGTGCCTTTCCTAATTTCCATGACTTACAAGTGGTATTGGTTAAGGGAAAATGTAGATAAAATGATCGTAATGTATAGTCAAGGTAAATTGATGATGCATATGAATTACATAGATCGAGAGATAGAGATTTGTGATATGTAATGTTAAAAGTAACATGTGATGGGATGAACTCTTCATATAGCCAAAGGGTGTAAATGAAAAGTAAGTGAGTGTGTGATAGATTATTACAGCTTTACATGAAGTTGTTACACCATAATTGTATTATTTGTTTGAATGGTTAGAGTATATGGTGAATTAGGCATGTTTAGAGTGAAAAATATGAACATCCGAAAGCATTGGCATGTGGTTTGGGGGCAAATAATAGTGATTAAAGCATAATGAATATGTGTGTGTGATATATGATGTGTGAAATAATGGCATGGTGTGAATTAAGATTAATTGACATACAAGTATATGGGAACCTTAATGTGGCCGAGGCATGTTCTAGGTGTAAGTGACCCTAATTGGCATAAAAATGCAAGTATAT
>CANXYI010291618.1:0-10374 GCA_948208565.1 Hura crepitans | reverse complement strand
ATTCTTTTTTTCCAAATAAACTCCAAATTTCCACCCCCAACAATACCCCCACCTACACCCCCTATTTCCCCCCCACCCGTGGGGGGGGGGGGGGGGGGCGCCGGGGGCCGGAGAGGACGAGGGTTGTTCGAGCTATAGCAAAGAATATTCAATACTAGAAGCAAAAGAAGCCTTGGAGTCTTTACAGGCACTACATTAATACAAAAGCAAAATGGTGGCTAAGTGTGTTGTCTTAAAAGGGGCCAGTACTGATTCTTTTTTAAAATCATCATGAAAGCCTTTAATATTATAGGCGTCCACCATTATGGTTTTATAGAACTTTTAGATTAGTTTGATGTTTATATGCCCTCAGATTTCATGCATTTCATTCAAGAATTTTATTTCACAGTTCACTAGCATCCTTAAATGATACCATGAAAATTTACATAGTTAAGATCAAGTGTAGTATCTTAGAAACTTAATTGATACATAAACCTTCCATGTCATGCATTTAAAGGGGTAAATTGTAAAATATAAAATTCAAATTTTTTGGGGGTTTCTGCTGCATCATTGGGCCAAAAACAAAAAAAGAAAATCAATTTTATTTTTTTAATTTTTTAAAAAAAGAGAAAATTCATCTTTTTTTTTTTTTAATATTTTCTCTATTACGGTTAAAATAAGGTAAAAATCTAAAAGCTTTAGGAAATTGAGAAACAAAAAAAGGGGGTAGTAACATTTAGTAAATTTTAGGTGAACAATAAACCCTTAATAAATGAAATGAATAAGAATAACAAACATGGATTATAATAAAACATAATAAAATAAAAGGACTTTAATGAAATATAATCAAATTTCTTAAAAGGTCAAGATTCAAAACCACTGTGAGAAAAAAAAAACAGATCAAAAGACCCTTAAATAATATATCAATTTAAAAACATATATAAATCGTATACTAAAAAAATTAGATCTAAGTAAAATAGGAAAGAATAAATAGAAATCATATACATGGGGAAACCAAAGCATGCATAAACAAGAGGAACCTCAAAACAAGACAAAATAAAAGAGTTTTAAATAGAATAACATACTGATAAGATGAAAGGCTAGAATAAAAAGGTACAGAGATCCGAAATAATCAAATAAAGTAACTCTAAAATGAATATAGAGAATTCGAGATAGAAAAGAGCAAAGATCTGAAATAACTAGACTTACTTTTTCTAAAAAATATACCTAATTCAAACTAAACCCTGAAAGAATAGAGACCACAAAAAAAGAGAGAACTTTTACTTCAAACACAAAGGAAAGGACATACAAATAATAACATCATCTAGCAGCAGACATCACCCAAATAGGAATAATAAACACAATCCAAATCCAAACATGCAGAGAAAGAAATAAAAAAAAAAGTCCTTATTTTTTCTTCAAAAAATAAAAATTTCAGACCTTAAGACCTTGGGAAGAAGAACATAAATGATGATAAACAAAAAAAGTGATTTTTTTTACAGATTTAGTAAAAATGGGCAATTTTTTTATAGATCTGAAACCAGGACAGCCTAATTGATAAAATTATCTTCCATCAAGATCCAAAATTTTAGTGTACACCTCAAATATCTTGTGAAAAAAAATAGTTAGAACAAAAGAAAAACAAAAGAAATAATAAAAGAAAACAAACTGAAATCCGAAAAAGGATACTTAACATATGAGTAGAGAGAGAGAGGTAGACGATGAACAAAGAAAGAGGTAGTATATTTGAAATAAAAGAAATGTCGAAAAAGAAGAGCAGGGGAAGGGAGTAAGCAGTGGATGGAAAAAGGATGAAAGGAAAAGTAAAAAAGAAGAAGCTTTAGGCAGAAGAGAGGGCAAAAAGAGAGAGATGGCAGCAAGAGAGGAGAAGTGAAGAGAGAGAAAAGTTAGAGAGGCTTTTATATTTAGGGTAAAGGTCATAAAAAGTCAAAAATGCCTTTGCCTTTGTTAATAGAATAGAACATTCTGGAAGGGGCATTTTCATCTTTTCTTAGTCGATGTAATTGAAAGAATCAAAACATGGCGAGCTATATACAAATTTAGCCATCCTAGAGTAACTTGGATTTGAAAATTATCTATTTAATACCTAAACTTTTAAATGTACATAATTATTGAAATTGAGATACAAAATAATTAAAAATTGCAACGAAATATATATTTTGATTAACCACTAATGTCTTATTATGTGTAAATTAAATAAATTTAATTATATAATGTTTTTAGACCTATTATTAATTTAAATACTAATTTTCCTTGCATGAATTTTATTTTAATTGCTTCAGTAATTATCATTTGATATCGATCTTTGATTTTAATTAAATTTATATTATGATAAAGGTATTATTTGAAGCTATCATTAATTTAAATAATAGTAAAATAAATAAACGTATTGAATAATAATAAAGGAATAAGCTAGAACTAATTTAAATTGTTTAATTAAGATAAAGTAACGATGATAGATTAGAATGAAACTAAGGAATGTCATACTAAAGGTCATTTTATCAAGCTCTAATATAATTACATTCCCTTTTTTATTTCTTTGATCATGTTATTACATGTTAAATTAATTTTTCCTATTTTCTCAAGGTTGCATGAATTTTTATTTCTAGATATGAATAAATCAGTAATTTATAATTATTGGAGAAAGAATAAAATAACGAAGTATACAAGATGAATTTAATAAATTAGCAATCTTATTATACTTAACAAACAATGAGAGATTAAGATTGATTTCTCATTCAATTGCTCGAAAAGCTTTAATCAACAAGTAAAAATAAAGTTAGATTAAAAAAGAATAATTCACATTTTTAACTCAACTAAAGTAAATAAAATTAAACACAATTTTCGGGTTAGTATTGATCTAGTTATTAAATTATAAAAAGAAATAATAAGATTTCAAATGGATTTAAATACCATTATAAGAGTAAAAAATCATTTAACTATAAAATTAGAATCTTATGCCTTTAAAAAAATCTTAATTCTATAAGTATAAGTTATGACCATTGAATTTTTGCCACTAGAAACATAAGTAATCATAAATAATGCCAATAATTCTTGGATAAACTGAGCTCGATAAGGAATTTAAAAAATGATTTCATCATAAATGTATACTAGTTTATGAGGAATAAATACAATAAATCATCAAACACATAATTCATAGTTAGTATTGACTCTACGAAAAAAACATAAACAATTTCGTTGATCCCTTAAAATGGTTAAAGCGAGTAATGGCCTGATGGACTAACAAAACTAAATGATTTTATGACTTAGAAAAATGAAAATAACTAAATTCGTAAAAACATAATAGATTATTGAAGTTGACTTGTGTCACCCGAGATTAGCAGTTTTTCTCTTAAAAAATAAAATTTTAGAAATAACTTGACTTTTATTACTGTATCATATTCTTGAGGTCAAAATTGTGTCTAAAAGTCAATAAATTGTATAAGTTATAAAATGGATAAGTCAGCATTATTGGAAACCAATGGTATTAGAAAAAAATGTAATTATTAAGAAAAAGGGTTAGTATGAACTTGATAATCAAATGAAATCAAACAAAAATTGAGAAAATAATAAAATCTTTAAAATACTTATAATTCCCTGAAACATCCATCATATTTGGAAGTCTTGTACGCTAATCGGGGTCAGTATCAACCTCTTCTAAAAATAATCATTTATTACGAGATTTGTTGTCCTTATTTGGGTTAGTATTAACTCGAAATTTTAAAATATGGCTATAACTAAAAGAATAAGAGTCCACATATTACATCATGACTTGGCATTATCTAATTAAGAATGATGTGGAGTGCCCAACACCTTTCCTACGTGTATAAAGACCTTCGAACCCAAAAATGCATTTTGGTGTCCAATTACACTTATTTTAATTGGTGGCGGCTCCTTAACTTAGACATTTAGGAGGGTTAGCTATAACTAGCGACTCCAATAGAGAATTTTTGTCGATTTGTATGTTGTGTATGATGCATGTTTGATTAAACATTTCTTATAATTTTGTGTATGGCACGTTTATTTAAAATTATGTAAATCAATATTAATCACACACCACTTCGAGTTAGTATTGACCTTTCTCCCTTTTTTCTAGGCATAGGCTAAGAACAAAGTAGGGGTATAAATGAAGGAAACTCGGTATTAGGCTATGAAAATTTCTCAACCAAATTGTCCTTTCGTCAATAGTGACATGAGGGATTATTTGCTTGTCCGATATGGATAATGGCAAGGAATGTTGATTTGGACCCTAAACCATAACAACGATACTTCCTTTTAGAAGTAGACTTTTAACACCATATAATAATCTTAGAGGCCAGCCTTGACCTAACAATGATAAAATTTAGGAACTTAAAAAGAAAATTAATGTAAAATATGTGCACAAGTATCTATTTCATTCTTGTAAAATATGTGCACAAGTATCTATTTCATTCTTATTTATTTTTTTATAATGCGCTCTACCAAAATAAGTTATGCAATTTGTGTTATTTTACTAGTTATGGAGAACACTTTCACTATTAGAGCTAAAGAACTTTTTTTTTGAGCTGGCCAAGAAAATTATGGTTCAAACCTTAAAATCAAGAAACAAAAAAATGATATACAGACTACAAGTAGCAATATTGAGTTGACACAGCTTAATATTAGGCTCGCTGAAATTTATAAATTGGCATTTTGAGTTCCCATATATGAATTACTTATATATACATACTTAGCAAGTTATCAGGTTTACCAAAAAGGCTTATTGCCTTTTGTCATAGCTATGCAAATGCTTCCACATGGGAATAGTGTTGGACAAGAAATGGTCATTAGCCTATTATATAGAGGAGATCAACAACTCAATTCATGCTTCATTGTTTATTAAATGGATGCTTAATTTTATGATGGCGAATTAGTGGATGAGATTGATATAGAATAATACAAATAGTTATACATTAGCTATCTTCAAGATAGAAGAAGAATGGTATGTAATTGAACAAGGCATCAAATGTTCCTTCAATTGCACTGTACAATTTTGTAGAAGTTACGCAGAGAACCTGCTAATTGATCCATATAGAAATTAGAATAATTAGATAGATATAAAAGAGCTTTTGTGCACCTACAATAGCCAATGAAGAGATTTAATCCCTGTAACACTCATATCTCTAGATGCTTACCACTTTGATGGACATCTTAAATGGAATACCTTAAATTTGCCCTTGGATACCATCTTGGTATACCGTACCTATGAAATTGATTATTTCAGTTAACTAATGGTCTACATTCAGGCTGAAGGAGAGCAAGAAGCCTAAGAAAGGCCCTGTATTAGAGAAAAAAGGCATTTTGTTATGCATTTTATATTTTGTCTTTTTGCTATAATATACACCTTAAATGTATTAAAGAGAAATGTATCACTACTTAGTATAACATTTTGGGAGTTAGTGACATATATCTCTTTTACTAAACAAGTGCAAGAGCAATGATCATGTATCTTTCTTTAAAGTGATTTGATTCCCCCCAATTAGCATCTTGACAAGTAAAACTACATAACTTATATTGGCAAAGCATATTTGCAATTTTACCTTTGTTTGATATTTTAATCTATTACATTTATAAATTTTTTTTTGTAAGGATCACCTAATTATAATACCCTTAAATCGTTATGCAAGCTTTAGAGAGAACTAGTCTAAATGTAGAAACAATTTTAGAAATCTCCATGCTAGAAGCTGAAAAAGCTAATTAGCTAGAAGGAAGAGAAAACATTCTAATAGAAAAGATGTTATCGTTACCCACAATAGGAGAGTTTAGGTTCCAACAAAGTGATTGGAAGCCACTTAAAGACATCTTTGAATTGCGGATGACCCCCAAAATAGAGAAAAGAATTAGATAAGCAATATAGATAGATTGCCTATCTAATGTTCATTCTAAGACCTTAGAAGATGATCAAAGCGATGATCTAGTATTGGAATCCCAGTTATAAGTGCTTTACTTGTAGGGATATTGATATGTCTCCCACCTTAGAGGAGTACATGTTCATGCTAAATATCAGTAGGATGCCTAGGACCTACAAATATTCTAAAATTGAGAAGGGAAGAAATCAGTTGGCCAAGGTAATGGGAGTACATGTAGATCAGCTATTGGGATAGAAAGATCCTGATGCCAGGGCTATAAGGGTCAAGCCTTGGATTAATTTTGCTTAATAATATATTGGTGAAGAAAGAGGCTTTCGAGTTTTGGCATTGCTAATTTATAGGCTGATTTTGTTCCTAAGATATATAAATCAAGTAGATGAGAGAGTAATTACTTATTTTAATCAAATAGCCAGAGTAAGAGATTTGACACAGTGTATATTGGTAGAAACATTTAGATCACTGAGCTTTTGTTGCACAGGCAGAGGGGGACAATTCACTGTATACCTTTCGCTACTATGCATATAGGCTTTTAATAATGTAAAGTGCCTTCCATCAATCCAATTTCCCTAACTCAAGTATGATGATGATTTCAATGTGTGCAAGAATCATATCTCTAAATTCGGGTTAGCAGAATGGCTAGATGTATAACCGAAAACTAAAAAATGGTTGCAATTTTTCCAAGATTTCATAGAATAAGACATATCTTGGATACCACATTAAAAGAAAAGAGTAAAAATGTTGATCAGTTGTGGAGAATACAAGTGGGTCCTTTTACTAAGACCATAAGGTGGAATTGCATTTGCACCTGCTATGGTAAGAAAACATTTGGTTT
Organism: Hura crepitans; assembly: GCA_948208565.1. Classification (NCBI taxonomy): domain Eukaryota; kingdom Viridiplantae; phylum Streptophyta; class Magnoliopsida; order Malpighiales; family Euphorbiaceae; genus Hura; species Hura crepitans. The sequence continues at coordinate 3,654 of CANXYI010291618.1, read as the reverse complement.
CTTTACAATTTATTCTAGTAACTAAGGGGCTACATGGGTTTGATCTTGATTACAAAGATGAAAACTTTAGAGCACAAGTTAAAAAGATAGCAAAGGCATAAAACCATATAAAAATATTAAAAAGAAGCATGTAAGATTAAGAGTGATAGAAGGATACTCAGAATGGCATCAGAAAAGAGGTAAGGGTTTTACGTTACCTGGTGTGAGAAGAATTCTTGAAGAATCCTTAGAGAAAAGGGAGATTGGTCCTGAACATTATTTGAAATCTCTGAATGAAAATGCTTACTCGACAAAAAATGTCACTAAATGGATAAAAGCAGTAATAAAGGTTGATTAGAAGGTTTTCAGCTTAGAACAACAAAATGATCTTATTCAAGAAGAGATAAGAATGTTACGGTGTTAATTATTTGCTCAGGCTTAGGCTATTGAGATGACATTATTCAAACTAGAGAAAGAAAAACTTGAGGTCGAAAAAGAAATCTTGATGAATTAAATTCAAGAACATCAAAAAGGGAGGAGGAAGACCTGTGAAGGGGAATTAAGTGGAAGCACACTTAAAGAAAGACAATTGAGGAATCTAGTAAGGATTCTCTATGACCATATTGGTATCTGAAAAGTAAGACACAATGACCTTCAAGCGCAATGGGATAGGTTGTTTTCTAAATTCAAATGGTATCAAAATAGTAATGAATATTACCAGTGCAACTTTATTCGAGCCTATAATTAGATTCATTATCTCACTGATACCCTACATTATATAGCTTAACATTTCAAAGATCCTTCAGAGCATTTTGGAGAATTGAAGGAAATGTATATTCCTTCAAGAGAAAGAGGCTAAGAAATGCTATTATTTTTCGAGGAATTACATCAAGTGCTGTCTTTTTATGGATAGTTTAAGTGATTTAGGGGTGTCATGAAAGCTGTTATCCCTTCAATGTATTATGCCGTGAATTTCTTTTGATGTGATAACATCTATTTGTGTTACTTTATGTATTGTGATGTTATTATCTGAAATGTTATGTTTAATGAAATTTTAGCATTAATTTAGTTGCATTTATTATTGCATGATAAAATAAAATGATAAAATGGCTGAATAAAATTATTCAATAAACCAAAAAGTCAAAATAGCTTGCCAATCTGAAGAACATTTGCCTTTACGACTACCTATACTTAACCTGCTAATAAAAGTGACTAATGGATGAACATGTGAAAGAGGAACTTAGGCAAGATTTAAATTAGATGAAAGAGTAGCTATCCAAAGTGACCAATTTGAAAGAACAATTAGCTAAATTAATAGAACTCCTTAAAGGAAAAAGCATAATAGAAAGCCTATCGAGCCCTTCAATGCTATCGACCTCAGTCAATCTGATAGCAAGAAATTTGGTACTACTAAGAGTGACTCTGCCAAAATATCTTGAGATAGGACAAAATTTTGTAAATAATACATTGTATTAGGAGGTCATGTATTTAGAATTACTAGAGGCATTTATGATGGTACTAGATTTAAATGATCCTAAGTCCCAAAGTATACACAAGGATAAAAAAACTAAAAGCAGTAGATGAAACAATGTCTGAAAGGTAGGAATTTTAGAAGAGAGACTGAAAGTAGTGGAAGGCATCAACATCTTTAGAACTACCAAGGCATCACAATTATGCTTAGTTCTAGATGTGATAATTCCCACCAAATTTAAAATGCCTGAATTTGAAAAATATGGGGAGTAAGTTTCCCACAAAGCCACATCTCATTGTATTATAGTAGGATGGCTGCTCATATTAGGAATGAGAAACTGCTCATACATATTTTTCAAGAAAGTTTGACAGGGCCAACCTTATAATGGTATATGCAACTTGATAAAGCCCATATAAAAAGGTGGAATGACTTGATTGATGCATTTCTAAAGCAATATAAACACAATATGGGTATGGCCCCTAGTAGAGGTTATTTATGTGTCATAGAGAAAAAGGGATTTGAAACATTCAAGGAATACGTACAACATTGGAGAGACAAGGCCATACAAGTCATTCCACCACTCACAGAAAAGGAATTAATTTTCCAACTTTCTAGATACCTTAGGAGCTCTTTACTACAACATGATGTTGGCAACCATTGTGACAAATTTTTTAGATTTTGTTCTAGTAGAAGAAAGGATAGAGTAAAGAGTTAAGAAAAGAAAGATAGAGGATAAGTAGATTGATCCAAATGGGATTTAAAAGTAAGGAACAGGAAAAAAGAAAGAAAGAGATACATATATGATATAAGAAGGAAAAATAAAGGAGGCAAACACGTATGTAACCATGTTCCCTCAATTACATTGCAATGGCAACCAACTTCCTTAAATACATCAGTCCAAAAATGACAAGCTAATTTAGGAACAAATCAAAGAAAAAATTTTGAACTGTTCAATCCAATCCTAATAACATATGCGAATTGTTACCGCAATTGCTATAAAACAACTTGGTCAGTCTGCAACCTTTGAAACCTCTTATGCCACCATTCCTAAAGTGGTACGATCTGTAACATCCCCTACCTATTCTCTATGAAATTAGGCAGGACGTGCCATTTCCCTTGAGGTCACCCATCTTTGGATTTCTCCTAAAGGTCTTTCATTTAACCCCTATTACTTTTAGTATTTTTTATCTTAGAAATTTTCTTGAACTGTTCCTATGATCTGAATTAAACCTACTGGGTGTGTGCCTTTTACCTACCTGATCCTATTGTCAATTATCAGCTTAAGCTTCGTTTGCCGTTACTAATTTCGTCATGTTTTATTTTATATGATTACTATTTTCGTACTATTAAAATATTGATTCATTTATACTAATTACCCACATTTCTATATATGAGTGCCTCTACTTATTTACCATAAAGTCTGAACATGCTACTGGATACTTAGACAGCCATCATCAGTGCCGCTGATTGTCTGCTTCACATCCTTTATACTTCTAATACCTGCACAATAGAAGCTCGACACACTGAGTATGCACTCAGTGGTGAATTTATCCAAACATATCATGTACTTTTTGTTTCACACATGCAAGCACACATATCATACATTATTATTCCGTTTATAATACCTACCCATTCAACTATCAGTCCTTAGACATACTTATTTGTCTACAATTTGCCCCCAATTAAATTTCTAACTTTAATTATAGGTTTTTAAGAGATTTCTATCTATTATTGTTTCAACATTTTTAGTCTTCATCTATATAAATTTTCTCCTTTGTTCTTAATTATTACTGTGATCTCGTAATTACACTTTACATATTTTTAATCCTCTATTTCATTTTTTTTTATTTCTCATTCAACCACTCTTGTTCTACAGATTCGTTTAATAAATGTTTAGAGGTGAGTACTAGCCCTGTTATGCTATCCCTCATAATTTCTTCCTCATTTTACGTGTCTTATATGTCTTTATGATGTCCCAATTACACTTACTCATGTCTAGTCACTTAATACCCTTGCTAGTTATTTTTTTACCTCCCCAATACATGTATTTATTAATCATTACATTTACATAATTTTACTCACCTTCAAATTTCACTTGTTATTCTTATTTTCCAATACAATTATTTATAATCCTTAACAGTTTATACCCAGTTTTTAATCACCTTAAGTTCATCTATCATATTACCTAAGTTACATTATCATTT
>CANXYI010291561.1:0-18737 GCA_948208565.1 Hura crepitans | reverse complement strand
ATAACATGTGTGTAATGTATATGTATGATAAGGCATTATAGTATGAGCATGTTGGCCTAATTTAAATGGCATGAAATTAGTCTAATGCACATGATTAAAATGGCTAGCATGTAAGATGGCTTGAAAATGAACTTGGACTTGACTAAGAAAGGACTTGAAAAGTGGCTTGTAATTGTGCCTTTAAGGGCTATGAATTGTGACTAAATAATATGCCTATAATATGTGCCTTTAAAGGCTATGCTTTGGGTCTAAATATAATAAGAATTATGCCTATGTTTGGCTTTGAAAATGGCCTAGTGACTATATGGCTTAGGGCTATGAACCTTGTGGAAATAATGGTGAAAATTGCATTGAAAAATGTTAAGAAATGGACCCAAAATTGGCTATTGAAACTTTGACAAAATGACTTGTAATTGTCCAGTTTGACCATTACTTGAATAAAAAATTTTACTAGACAATAAATGAAAATTACTAAAGAAATAATTATGAAATTAAATAAAGCATAATGTACCTTAAACATTGGCAATTACAGAACTTAAGAGTTATATTTAAATTTACCTCGTACAGCCTGATTATGGCCATACTAGATTGGGTTAAAATTGAACTATAGAATAAAATTCTTAACTGACTATTTTTTACTCTTAAATATTATAAGAAGTTAATTTGTGAAGGAATGAACATAAATTGAATTGCATGGCTAATTAGTTGGACACCTACTAGATGGGTTGACCGGTCAATTTAGAGATTTTAATAGCTGTTATATTGTCTAATTTTTAGGCAGGGCTAGTGCAGCAGCCTAAGTCTATTTTGGACTACTGTACTAGTTTGTTAGATAGACACTTATGTGCCTTTGCACACTTGATTCCATTCATGTCATTTTGCCGATGTAGTAGCGTAGGTCTTAGAGGGCCACTGCACTAGCCTGTTAAGTAGACCAGTCTGCTAGGCAGACCTAGTCATACCATCACTAATCTTCAAACAAGGCCGGTATAGTGGCCAAGGTCCCAGAGGGCCACTGTACTAGTCTGTTAGACAAACCACATCTTGTTATTTGTACCTCTGGTGCTATAACTTAATCAGGCCAGTGTAGCGGTTGGGGTCCAAAATGTGGATCACTGCACTTTTTTTAGTTCCCTTTAGGTTCAGTGTTTTAAAGTGTCATCTACCTAGTCGGGCTTATTAATTTAATGAAATAAATAACATGCAACAATGATAATGGCTGATATTATTAAAGTTTCTAGATTTTAGCATAGTTAACTTAAGGATTAATCAGTATGTATCATCAGGGGTATCATTTATACCACTTATTGACCTGATAATTCAATTACTTGACTATTATTATTGTAAATGGCTTCAATTCATAATTTACATGGCTTTAAATGATTAAATAAATGGTAATATATTTTGTATAGGTAAAAAGGGTATTTTCATCATTTGACACAGAAAAGTAAATTGTGGACTTAATAACTTGGAACAGACAGTAATAACTTTATTTATGCATGAATGAACCTTTTGACATGATTTAAATGCTTGAGTTCACCACTAAGTATAGTATGTACTCAATGTACCTATTCAATGTGCATGTAAGGATAAGTAAGGTACAGCCTCATAAAGTGTGCAACTAGAGTTTAGAGCATATTTGATAGAAGGTTGTTATGTACATGTTGTATAGCTTTTGCACTTATTGTACTTAGGTGGGAATAGGTATCTTTATGTATAGGTGGCTTGTATATATATGTCATAGCCTGTGTTTTGTAATAAGCTTTTATTAAACTGCTTTAAATGTGTGATTACCTTTACTTAATGATATGGTGTGTAAGCCTGAGGCTCTAATGTATGATTATCTGATTGTGGCCTAAGGCCTATGTTGATGATTAATAGACAGATGATGTTAGGTGTATATTTGGGGGACTAGAAGGGTCCAGGAGATGTGAAAATGAGTTATTGAAGTGTTTTATAGGTTTTAAAATTTTGGTTAGTCACTCGGACAGCTGTTATACTACCAAATTTGAGTAAAAATCTGAGAAGTCTTTAAATGGTCATGTGTGGTATGATTAGACTTATATGACCTTAAGTTGAGCTTAGGAAAAAACAGAATGAATTTTAGAGTTAAGTTGAATCAAATAATAAGGATTTGGTAAAAGTTAAATGAATGAACTAGGAGAGCAATGTATGGATGGGTGACCTAGTGGGAAGTGCACTGCTTATCAGGTTTCTTCAGAAATCCAATAGGAGGTGTCACATTTTATGGTATCAGAGCATAGGTTTAATGTTCCTAGGTAGAGTACATGAGTGCACCTATCTATATTTTAATTCCTTTGAAATGTTATGCTGTACTAGGCTAATAGGTTATTCCTTTTGTAATAAGCATATGGCTAATCAAGTACCTGCGGAAGTGGCTTGTTTTGCACCTATAACTATATAAGGGGCAGGCAACGCATCTTTACCTAAACCTAATGATGCTGCATAGCAACCACAACCACAAATGCCTAGTTAATAGCAAGCAAAAGCATCTCCTACTTTGTTATAGTAGATGGTGAACTCGCTCAGACACACTACTACTGCTACTAATCCACCTCCACCTCCACCACCAGTTCCTTCATAAAAAACTCCTTTAGAAAGGCTAAAAAAGATGGGAGTTATTGATTTCTTGAGGAGGAAGGAGGAGGATGCTGCCAGAGTTGAGTACTAGCTTGACAGAACCTTTATAATTCTAAAGTAGTTGAATTGTACAAAAAAAAATTATCAGTGTGCCACTTATCTTCTTAGGAAGAAGCTTATAATTGGTGGAACACTATCAAAAGGAGAAAAACACCTGTACACTTGACATGGGATTTTTTCCTTAAGGAGTTCAGGAAGAAATACATACCTAACTCCTATAAGGATAAGAGTAGATATGAATTCCTTGAGCTGAAGCCAAGAAGAAGGATTGTGTTAGAGTATGAGAAAGATTTTACCAAGATATTGAAGTATGCTAAGGAGTTCATTCCTAATAAAGAAGAGAAATGCACGAGATTTTTAGCAGGGCTAAATGTAGAACTGAGAATGCGGATAGCAAACTCCAGAGGGAAAGATTTTGCAGTACTGGTGTTAGTTGCATATGATATGGAAGAAATGATGCAAGAGAAGTGGCATTTCTTCTAGAAGAAGAGGTAGTTCACTATAGGATAGTCTAATGCAGTGTTAGAAGATGGTAAAAAAAGAAGAGAGGGTCAGTCACAAACACAGTCTTATCCTAAACACAGTCTCAGCCTAAACCTCAGTATCAATTAGGGTATCAGGGGCAGAGACAAGCACAGTCCCAAAGATCTAGACAAGCTTATACGGGTAGACCTCAATTGCCTCCTTGGGCTAATAGTGCTCCTAGTATAGGGGGTAATAAAAATGGACCTCTTACTTGTAACACTTGTCAGAGGAAACATTGAGGGCAGTGTAGATTAGCCAGAAGAGGAGAATGTTTTCATTATGGTGCCAGATCATTACAGAAGAAAGTATCCTCAGAGAAAGTTAGAGGGTGCTCAAACACAAGCATCTAATGTTGCACCTTATAATAAGGATCAGAGGCAAAACAATGGAGAGTAGGGTACCAGATTTAAAGCTTGTACTCTAGCGAGATAGTATGCTATGAGAGCTAAAGAAGAGGCTACAACACTAGAGATCATAACTAGTACTTTTTATTTATTTGATGTTCTAGTTTTGGCTTTGATAGACCCTGGTTCTACACATTCATATGTATGTACTACACAAGCACATAATAGAGGGATAGAGCCTGAATGTGTTGATATAAATATCAGAGTTAGTTATCCTATAGGACAAAGGGTGATTGTAAATAGGGTATATAGATAATATCCTATAGTGATTATGGGTACCAATTTTCTATTGATATGATTGATCTACCATTCCATGAGTTTGATGTGATCCTAAGAATGGATTGGCTAACTGAGCACCAAGCCATAATTGATTGAAGAAATAAGAAAATGACCCTTTAAACTATAGAGGGCCAATCAGAAATAATGGATGGTGAGAGAAGTTTGTTGAATAATCTTATCTCTATTGTTATAGCATGAAAACTTCTTCGAAAAGGGTGTGAAGCATATATGGCTTATGCCATTGACATGAATGCTCCTAGCTCCAATCTTGAACATATCCCTATTATTTTTTAATTCCCTTATGTGTTTCCTAATGAGTTGCTAGGTTTACCACCTTAGAGATAACTTGATTTTGAAATTGAGGTATATCTTGGTACAGCTCTAATATCCATTGCTCCTTATCGAGTGACACATATTGAATTAAAAGAATTGAAAGTACAATTGCAAGATTTGTTAGACAAGGGTTTTATCAGACCTAGTGTATCTCCTTGGGGAGTACCTGTATTGTTTGTAAAGGAGAAAGATGGGTCTCTCTGATTGTGTATTGATTATAGGCAGCTAAATAGGATGACTATGAAAAATAAGTATCCATTACCTAGAATATATGATCTTTTTTATCAGTTGAGAGGTACAAGTGTATTTTCAAAAATTGATTTGGGATCCGAGTATCACCAATTGAGAATTAAAGAGGTTGATGCTTTTAAAACTGCTTTCAGAACCTGACACGGGCATTATGAATTCTTTGTGATGCCATTTGGGCTTACTAATGCACTAGCAGCTTTTATGGATCTAATGAATAGGGTTTTTCAACCTTATTTGGACCAGTTTGTAATAGTGTTCATAGATAATATTCTGGTGTATTCTAGGAACAAGGAAGGGCATGAATAACATCTCAGGGTTGTGTTACAGACTATGAGGGAGAAATAGTTGTATGCCAAGCTTAGTAAGTATGTGTTTTGGTTGAATGAAATTACTTTTTTGGGATATATAATTTCAACAGAAGGGATCAGAGTTGACCTCAATAAAGTGAAGGCAGTGTTAGAATGGGAACCACCTAAGAATGTGATAGAGATAAGAAGTTTTCTAGGATTAGCTGGGTATTACAGGAGATTTGTGAAAGGCTTCTCCATTATTGCTACTCCTTTTACTAGAGTGATTAGAAAGAAGTTGTGATTTGAGTGGGATGATCAGTGTCAAGAAAGTTTTGAGAAATTGAAAAAGATGTTGGTAGAAGCTCCTATCTTGATTCAACCTGAACAGGGTAAAGATTTCACAGTGTATAGTGATGCTTCACTGAATGGCTTAGGTTGTGTGTTTATGCATGATGAAAAAGTAGTAGCTTATACTTTAAGACAATTGAAGCCATATGAGAGGAATTATCCCACTCATGATCTGGAGCTAGCTGTTATTGTTTTTGCTTTGAAAATATGGAGGCATTACTTGTATAGTGAAAAATGTTACATTTATACAGATCATAAAAGTCTAAAAATACCTCCTCACTCAGAAGGAGTTGAATTTGAGACAGAGAAGGCAGTTATAACTAATAAAAGATTATGACTATTTGATTAATTACCACCTAAGGAAAGCAAATATGGTGGTAGATGCTCTAAGTAGAAAATTCATGGTAACTCTGAAAGCCATGAATGCCAGACTATAGTATACTGCAGAGAATGACATTTTGGCAGAGTTATAAGTGAAACTTGATTTTCAATAGTAGATTAAAGAAACTCAAATGAAAGATGAATAGCTGATTTAGATGGCAAGTAAGGTTAAAGAGGGGAAGGCCACAAGATATGAATTGACAAAAGATGGGTGTATGTATCATCAGAATAGGTTGTTGTACCTAGTACAGATGACTTAAGGTTACAGATACTGAAGAAGGCCCATGAAGCTCCTCACTCTATGCATCCTGGGAGCACAAAGATGTATTTAGACTTGAAGTCTCATTATTGGTGGCCTGGTATGAAAAAAGATATGGTAGAATATGTTGCAAGGTCTTTGACTTGTCAAAAGGTGAAAGTTGAACACCAAGTTCCTTATAAATTGATACATCCTATGGCAATACTAGAATAGAAATAGGAGTGGTGACCATAGATTTTGTGATGAGTTTACCTTTGACTAGAGGTAAATGTGATGTTGTATGGGTAATTGTTGATAGATTGACAAAGATAGCTCACTTTATCCCTATCAAGATAAATTATTATTTAGAGAAACTAGCTGGACTGTATGTGGATGAAATAATTAAACTTCATGTTAGGCTATTGACTATTATTTCTAATAAAGATCCTCACTTTACTTCCAAATTTTGGAAGAAGATATAGGAAGCATTAGCCACTAGATTGGCCTATAGCATAGCTTTTCATCCTCAGACTGATGGACAGTTGAAGAAGGTTATACAGATACTTGAGGATATGCTGCGAGGTTGCTATTGAGTTTAAGGGTACCTGGGATTAATACCTATCTCTGGAAGAATTTGCCTACAATACCAATTATCATTCTAGCTTGGGAATGGCACCTTATAAAGCTCCATATGGTAGATAATGCAAAACTCCTCTATGTTAGAGTGAAGTTAGGGAGAATGAGATTTCTGGTGTTGATCTGATCAAAGATGCAGAAGAGAAGGTAAAAGTGATTAGAGACAGGCTGAAAGCTATAATTGATAGACAAAAATCCTATGCTAATCTGAAATAGAGGGTTATTAAATATACAGTTAGGGAAAAAGTGTTTTTAAAAGTTTCTCCATGGAAAAAAGTGTTAAGGTTTGGGAAAAGGGGAAGTTGAGTCTTAGATTTATTGGACCCTATGAAGTTACAGAAAGGGTTAGACTACTAGCTTATAAGCTAGTATTGCCACCTGATCTACAACAAATTCATGATGTATTCTAAGTATCAATGCTTAAGAGGTACAGGTTGGATCCTTCACATGTGATTCCAATGACAGATATTAAAATATAGCCTGACTTAAGTTATAAAGACAAGCCTATGTAGATTTTGCCTCGTGAAGTAAAGCAGTTGCGGAATAAATCTATGCCACTAGTTAAGGTGCTATGGAGGTAAAGCAGTTACAGAATAAATCTATACCACTAGTTAAGGTGCTATAGACACATCATAATACTAAAAAGGCTACCTGAGAGCTAGAAGAACAAATGAAGACACAACATCCGCATCTTTTTGCTTTAGGTACTCTCGAGGATAAAATTTTCTTAAAAGGGGAAGAATTGTAAAGCTTGTGTGTCAAGGCTCCGTGAATAGTGCCACTGGGTCTGGGGATTTTGTCCGGGGTGTCGGGTCACTTGCATGAGAACCAAGGTAGTGGCACTAGTCATGAAACTTCAAGGGGCTTTAAAATGATGAAAAATGAAAAATTTTAAAATTTAACAGAACCAATAATTCATTTTGGGCTGTAAGCTACTGATACGTGTAATAAAACTGAGTTAGGCTAGGAATGACCCGGGATGTTCTCGGACGACCTCAAAAATATCATACCCTAAAGCTCAAAAATTCCACTGAGTCCATTAGTGAAAGAATTTTTGAATTTCGAGGTCATTTGTAAATTCTCGTAATTTTTTAAGTTGGCATACAAATTGAGGTAGTCTAAAAATTGCACCATCGATGGAATTTGGCTGCAAAAAATACGAGCATGTAGAGGGGATTAAAATAGGAAATTTAAAACAAATGGCATAATTTTTTAGGTCTCTATGATTTTTAAAAATTTCCCAAAATTTTGCCAAAAATCGAGCTATTTTGGGATGGTTTGAGAGGATGTGGGACCCATTTAGACTATGCCAGCTGGCCTAAGGGCTATGACATGTGGCAAATTGCCTCGACAAGTGAAAAAATCCACTAAAACAAAGAAGAAAAATTTTTCTTCCTTACTGCCTAGAATCGACGCCATTCAGAGGTTAAATGGCCATCTTTATCATATTTCTCCATTCTTTTCTGCAACTTCTCCACATCTAAATTCATTTTGGGTTGTTAGGGAGCTTAGGGAAGAAGAAGAATAGAAAAAAGACCTTCCATGATTTAATTAAAAATTCCCAAAGATTGATGATCAGAGGCAATCTAGCAAGGTACCTTAGGTGAGTTTTATTACCTTTTTCTCCATTTTTTCATGGTTCTTTTGGGCTATTAATGATGGATTGGGATGTCTAACATCTAAGAGGATGTGTGTGAATGATTTTTTAGGAAAATTGAAGGGCAAAAGGGCTTAAAGAAAGGAGAAACTACCATGTTTAGAGGCTAGAAATTAGGTGCTTGAGGACCTTAAAGTGGTAGTTGTTTTCTTCCTTGTGAATTAAGGTCTGTGAACTATACCAAAGGGGTTTCAAGGGCTAGAATTATATTAAAAAATTGGGTAGTTTGAGGTCCATTTAATGATAGTTAGATGCTTGAATAGAAACTTGTAGTGTAATGTCTAATTGATGTATGGAATGAAAGACTAGCTTGTTATGTATATTTTCATTGCTAGCCAAAAGGTTTGGGTCTAAAGGGAGGTATGTTTATGGGGTTGTAATGATCTTAGCATTGAATTATAATGGAATTATGTGTGTATGGCTTAGAAATGGTATGGTAGGCATAAAAGAATGAGTACCTAAAAGCATGAGCAAGTGGTATATATGTGGGCATTTCTTAATCAAGTAATGACACATAATGTTAAAGGTTTTTGATGTATGCCTGTATGTGTATATGTATGATTGCTAGCTTGGCATGTGATTTAGGGGTATATACCAATGATTAAAGTGTGATCAATATGTGTATTAGGCTTATACTATATATGTAATGATGATTTGGCATATAAGTGGCTTGATTAATATGTGTATAAAGTGAATTAGACTTTGGCTGAGACATATGCTATATAAAGACACCTAAAATGGCATGAAAAATGTTGGTAACATGTGTGTAATGTATTGCATGATAAAGCATAATAATATGAACACATTTGGCCTAATTTGTTTGGCATGAAATTGGTCTAATGTACATAATTAAAATGGCATGAAATGTAACCAAGAATTGGCATGTAAGATGGCTTGAAAATGAACTTAAACTTACTAGGAAAGGACTTAAAAAGTGGCTTGTAATGTGCCTTTAAGGGTTATGACTTGGGATTAAACAATGTGCCTATAATATATGCCTTTAAGGGCTATGATTTATGAGTAAATATTAGGGTAATAAAGCATATGTTTTGGCCTTGTAAATGACTTGGTGAATGAATGGCTAAAGGCTTATGAACCATGTGATATTAATGTTGAAAACTACACTAAAAGATGTTTAGAAATGGACCCAAAATTGGCTAATGAAACTTTGACAAAATAACCTATAACTGTCCAGTTTGACTATTACTAGAATAAAAAATGTCACTGGATAGTAAATGACAATTACTTAAGAAATAATTATGACATGAAATAAGGAATAATTTACCTTAAATATTGGCAATTATAGAACTTAAAATTTATATTGGAATTTTACTAGTACAACCTAATTTTGGCCATACCAGACTGGGCTAAAATTGAGCTGTAAAATAAAATTAGTAATTGACTATTTTTCACTCCTAAATATTATAAGAAGTTAATTTGTGAAGGAATGAACATAAATTGAGTTAAAGGCCCATTAGTTAGACACCCACTGGATGGGTTAACCGATCAACTTAGGGATTTTAGTAGCTGCTACATTGTCTAATTTTTAGGTAGGGCTAGTACAATGGCCTAAGTCCATATTGGGGCCACTGTACTAGTCTGTTAGATAGACACTCATATGCTTTTACACTCTTGATGCCATTCACTTGATTTTGCTGGTACAACGGCGTACGTCCTAAAGGGCCATTGCACTAGTCGATTAAATAGACCAGTCTACTAAACAGACCTATTTGTGACATCCTTAATCTTCAAATAGGGTCGGTACAATGGCTAAGGTCCTGGAGGGCCACTATACTAGTCTATTAGACAAACCACATCTTGTTATTTGTACCTTCGGTGCTATAACTTGATTAGGCCAGTGCAGCAGTCATGGTCTAAAATATAGATCACTGTACTCTTTTTAGTTCTCTCTAGGTCCTGTATATTAAAGTGTCATCTACTTAGTCAAGCCTATTAATTTAATGAAATAAATAACATGCAACAATGATAATGGCTGATATTATTCAAGTTTCTAGATTTTGGCATAATTAACTGAATGAATAATCAATATATATCATCAGGGGTATTTTGGTAATTTTGTATGTATACTACTTATTGACCTAATAATTAAATTACTTGATTGTTATTATTAGAAATGGCTTAAATTCATAATTTACTTGACTTTAAATGATTAAATAAATTATAATCTGTTATGTATAGGTAAAAAGGGTATTTTGGTTATTTGACATAGAAAAGTAAATTGTGGACTTAATAACCTGGAACATATAGTAATAAACTTTATTTATGCATGAATGAACCTTTTAACATAATTTAAATACTTGAATTCACCACTGAGTATAGTATATACTCATTATACCTATTTCAATGCACAGGCAAAGATAAGCAAGGTACAGCCTTGTAAAGTGTGCAGCCAGAGTTCAGAGGATATTTGATAGAAGGTTTTATATACATGTTATATAGCTTTTGTACTCATTGTACTTAGGTGGGAATGGGTATCTTATGTATAAGTGGCTTGTATGTGTATGTCATAGCCTGTGTTTTGTAATAAGTTTTTATCAGACTGCTTTGAATGTGTGATTGCCTTTACTTGATGATATGGTGTGTGAGCCTAAGCCTTTAATGTATGATTATCTGATTGTGGCCTAAGGCCTGTGTTGATAATTGATAGACAGATGATGTTAGGTGTATATCTGGGGGACTAAAAGGGTCCCAGGAGATGTGAAAATGAGTTATTGAAGTGTTTTATAGGTTTTAAAATTTTAGTTAGTCACCCAAACAGCCGTTATGCTGTCAGATTTAACTAAAAATCTGAGAAGTCTTTAAATGGTCATGTATGGTATGATTAGACTTGCATGACCTTAAGTTGAGCTTCGAAAAAGGCAGAATGAACTTTAAAGTTAAGCTAAATCAAATAATGAGGATTTGGTAAAAGTTAAATGAATGAACCGGGAGGGTAATGTAAGGATAGGTGACCTAGTAGGAAGTGCACCGCTTATTAGGTTTCTTCGAGAATCCAATAAGAGGTGTCACATTATCGATAAGGCAATCATAATCCTTAATAAACTCTATCCATCTTTACTGTCTCAAGTTCAACTCTGAATAGAAAGATATTTTAAGCTCTTAGGGTCATGTATGCTTATAGTACTTCTCTCCTTAAAGATAATGCCTTCATATCTTTAGAGTAAACATAATAGCTGTTGGCTTTAGATAATGTGTTAGGTAATTCTTCTCATATGGCTTCAACTATCTCGAGGCATAGGCCATAGCCTTGCCTTTTTACATCAATACACATCCTAACCCATTTAAAGATGTATCACTATAGATGATGAAGTCCTTTCTAGACACTAGCTATGTAAGAATTAGAGCTTATATTAACATAGCCTTCAACTTGTCAAAGCTTTCTTGACATCTCTCATCCCATATAAACTGAGCATTCTTACATAATAGGCATGTCATAGGTGCTACAATCATAGAAAAACCCTTGGCAAATCACCTGTAATAGCTAGTCAAACCTAAGAAACTTTTGATCTCTATCACATTCCTAGGTGGCTTCTATTCCATGATGGCTTCAGTCTTACTAGGATCAACCCTAATACCTTCTACCGATGCTATGTGTCTAAGAAATGATACCTTAGCTAGCTAGAATTCACACTTGCTTAACTTGGCATATAACTTATCATCCCTCATAGTTTGTAAATGACCCTAAGATGTTGCTCATGGTCCTCTTTGTTCTTAGAATAAACTAGGATATCATCTATGAACACCATAACAAACTGATATAGATTCGATTTGAAGATTTTGTTCGTTAGATCCATGAAAGCTGATAGAGCATTGGTAAGCCCAAATGGCATTGCCAAAAACTCATAGTGCCCATATCTAGTCATAAAAGCTATCTTAACTCTTAGCTAGTAATACCTTAATCTCATGTCAATATTAGAGAAGGCACCAGCTCCCTTAAGTTGATCAAACAAGTCATCGATGTAGGATAGTGAATATTTGTTCTTGATGGTTACCTTGTTCAGCTATTTATAATCAATACAAAACCTTGAGGATCAATCTTTCTTTCTTCTTAACAAATAATTCTAATACTCTCTAAGGTGATACACTCGATCTGATGAATCCCTTATCTAGCAATTCTTGTAACTGTATCTTCAGTTCTTTTAGGCCTATAGGTGATATCCAGTATAGAGGTATGGATATCGATGCAGTGCCAAGCAAAATTTTAATCCCAAACTCAAGGTTCTATGCTAGAGGCAAACTAGATAACTCATTTAGGAATACATCTACAAACTCTAACACCACTGGTATCCTATGCACATATGATTTATCTCTTATGGTATCAAACATGTGAGCCAAGTAAGCCATACAACCTATGACACCTCTTACTCGGTCTGACCAACGGTCCTAAGTATAGAGTGACACACAACAATAATCGAACTAAACTTATTGGCAGCATTTATTTATTAAAAAGCTTTTTAATAGATTTAAAACATACTTTACATGCATATTTTCATGAAAATATGAATTTTCAAAAATCGATTTACAATGTGTATTAGTGGGGTTCTCATGCCAAAATTTTGATAGCATAACAGCTGTTTCGAGCACTATCTCTGTAATGCCCAAGAAACTTAGTTTCGTAAATAGTACATATGAATAGTGTTTCTTAGGAAGCCGAGACACTTTATGATGGCTAAAAGGGTGAGTACTACTTGTAAAACTTTGATGGGCTAGAAAATGATAAAAATGAAAGAATTAAAACTTTTAGCATAACCAATAAATCATTTTGGGCTAAGAACTAGTGAATAGTAACCTTAATTGAATTTGTGCTAGTAATGACCCCCGGTGTGATGAACAAACTTGAAAATAGCATACACTGAAGGTCAAAAATTCTAATGAGTCTATTGGTGAAGAAATTTTAATTTTTTAAGGTCATTTAGTATTTATTTGGAATTTTTAGTTTATGCAAGTGAATAGTAAGCTCGCTTGTTTTTGCAATTTTGACCTAAGATTTTATAGGGCCTTCAATGGGTATTATCGAGGATTTATACCACCAAAATCATAATTTTTAGAAATCCTAAAAAATTATTTTGAATTTTTGAAGTTTAAAAGAAAATCGAGTTAAAGTGGACCGTCGGATCAACACATGGTGCTATCTGAGCCATCCACCGACTTAATATAGAAGGTTTAGCACATGTGGGGGTTCCAAATGTGCTAAAAACTCCTCATTCCCCTCTATCTCATCCAAGCCCATGCCATTACCCATTTCTCTCTCCTTTCTTTTTTCTTCTTCCATTATACTTCTTCCCCAATTTCATAAAATTTTATAGGGTTTCTACCTCCATAACCTCTAAAAGCTAATCTAACTAATAGAAAGTGGAAATAAAGGCCAAAAAGTGAGATTTTAACACTTGATGAATAGAGTCAATTTTGAGTGTAAGTGGTCTTTACTCATTATTTTATTTTATTTTTAGGTAATCCTAGGTATTCTAAGAATATTAGAATTTTAATTGGAAATTTGTAGGATTTTTAGGTATTTTCTAAAGGGTTGGATGTGTATGTTGTAGGAAAAGAAAGAGAAATTGAGGAGTAAGGGAATACAAAAGCCTAAAGTGGTGGAAAAAGGTGTTTACACACCCTAGGTATGTGAATTTGGTATAATTTATGTGTATGTGCCATGTGAGTGTTGAATGTGTATGTAATTTGTGTGTGGAATGTGCAATGGCATGTGTATATGTGTGTAGTAATGAAAAATGCTTAGTGAACTATGCTAATATGAAAATAACAAGCTTAAATATGTCTTTAAATGGATTGAAATATATGTGTAGGTGTGTGCTTATGTCACAGCTAAATGGTGTTCATGTGTCAAGTGTGAGTGTGTATATGTAATAAGTAAAATTATAGCAAGTATTAGAGTTAAATATGGAAATAAAATGCATAACTTGGTGGAATGAGAAATGTGATTTAGTAATGGTGTTGATAATCACCTTAGCGCATGGACTTTTGTGATGACAATGAAATGATATATGTGATTACCATAACTTGATGGATTTATGTTGTGAAAATGACCAAATGAATAGTGATACGACTTGTAAAGTACATGACAATAGAGAAATGTATGAAATTGAAATTGTACCCGTAACCATGATAAGTAAAAGATAACACAATAAATGATGAGTAACCTATAACAGAGTAATTAAATTGGTAACTAGATAATGGCCCATATTAGTTAGACACCACTGAATGGGTTGAATGGTTAACTAAGAAATAAAGTAGCTGCTAAGGTGTTGGTCCTCTTAGGCCATTGCCCATGTACTTGTGATCGCGGATGTAGTCACTAAGATTCTGTTATTGAACCCTGCACGCTCAGGTATTAAGAGGTCCCACGAGGTTGATCCCTACTATCCATCTTTGTAGATTTGGAGGTCGCATGTGATTGATCCCTGTTATCTACCAATGTATGATTAATGACTTTGAGTTAAGAGGTCCTTGCTGCATTAATCCTTACCACTCAGATTTGGGAGGTTCTTTAGAACTGATCCCTACTATCGAGTGGAGTTGGGTAGGTGTAGCTATCGATATCTAAAATGTAAGCCACTACACAATCAAGATTTTGCTGTCTGGTGTCTTTAAGTGTAATCTTTTAGTATGGGTTAAAAACAGAAACAAAGTTTAGGAAGCATTACATGGAAAATAGGAGATGTAAAATTTTGCATGACTGGTGTAACCAAGATTATAGAGTTATAATTGGATAAATTGAATGAATTAATAGAACTATAGCTGAATGAGATTGCATGGTTATGTAGTATGCATTGTGTGTGCATGCCTAGTGCATGATTGGATGTGTGCACATACATATATTATATCTAGTTCACCAATGAGTTTATACTCAGTGTATCAATGTTCTAATGCACAGGTTGTAGATACTAGTGCTGCACAACCTTAACCCTTCAATGTAGTTGACAACCAGAATTTTAGGGGTATACTTTTTACCCAATTTTGTATGTATAGTAGTTAGGCACTCATGTATAGGATTTTAGGAATAGTAAGGCTAAAATGGCAGATCTCATGATATAGTAGGATTTGTAAATAATAAGTTAGATGTATAAACTGTATGTATGTTCGTATGTATATATATGTCTACGTTTACTTATATGTGTCTAAATGATGTGGGTTTGAGACCTTGTGTTATCATTTATGCATGATGGATGACATGTTAAAGGACTAGATAGGTCTAGGATATGGGAGTTGGTACTGGATGTGTATAGAAGTGTTTTCTATAGGTTTATTTTTTTGGTTTTTAACCCTAGTAATTGTTATGCTACCAAAATTTCTGTAAAATAGGCATGAGTCTAATAAATAAGGTACAACAGTCACATATAGCCTAAAATATGTATTATAACTAACCTAGAGGATAAACTAAGCTAAACAGACCAATCGGGGAGTCAAGTCAATAAGCATTAAATGAATGTCCAGTGGGGTAGAATATGGTGGGTGACTGATAGAAAGTAGGATTCCGTATCTAGTTCCCTTAGGAACCAGGCAGGAGGTGTTACATTAAGTGCTATCAGAGCTGGTTTAGGCATTCTTAGGTATAGTATACATGAGTGCCATGGTCTAGGGTTCTATGTCTAATAAAGCTACACTATATGAGGCTAAATGTGCATTCTTTTGTAGCGATGCAGCACACTAGCCTCAGGCTCAGGTGCAGGCTTTACTAACACTCCTATAGTAGATTATTGATTTGTTGAGGCATATATCTACTACTGCTCCACCACCACTGCCACCAGCTCTAGCACCACCTCTACTAACCCTACCTACCTTGCAGAAGACGTACTTAGAACTAGTAAAGAAGATGGGGGCTTTAGATTTTCTAGGTTTAATGAAGGATGATACGGCGAGGGTCGAGTATTGGCTAGAATGAACTATCCGAATCTTGGAGTAGCTAGAGTACACCCCAGAGGAGAACTTGAAATATGCCACCTCACTCCTCTAGAAAGAGGCTTTCCACTAGTGGGACACCATACGAAGAAGGCTGCAACTGATCTAACCTGGGAGTTCTTCCTCTAGGAGTTTCGTAAGAGATACATTTTAAAGCCCTACCTGGATAAGAGGAACTAAGAGTTTCTGGACCTAAAATAGGGACAGAGATTCATGTCCGAATATGAAAAGGACTTTGCTAGACTAAATAGGTATATGGAGGAATTTTTACCCATAGAGGAAGAACAATGTAAGAGGTTTGAGAAAGGCCTTAATATGGAGTTAAGGATACAAATAGCTACTAGAAAGATTAAAGAGTTTTCTACATTAGTATCTGCAGCATATGCCATGGAAGAGATAGTGATAGAGAAGAGAGGGATTTTTCAAAAGAAATAGCCATTTACAACAAGACAAATTAGCTTAGGACCTAGGGTAGGCAAGAAGCAGAAAGATTTTCGTGCCCTACAATAGTCACAGAGGTAGCACCAGACACAGAGGTCAGGTCAAGCTTTTTAATTTAAGCCATGACCTCTACAGTAAGCCTCTAGTGGCCCAATATCCACAGTGAGGAGTACACCTCTACTATACAGAACATGTAATAAGAAGCATTAGGGGTAGTGTTGGTAGTTGAGATGAGGAGAATGTTTTATGTGTGGTTCTAGAGACCACTATTAGAGGGATTGCCCAAGAAGCAGGCTAATGCCTCTCAGATGTAGACTTTCTCCCTAGCACTTAGCAAAGGGTAAAGAGAGAATAAGAATGACAAGATAGGTACCAATCAGAGAATGAGGATAGATGCGTGAGCACCAACTTGTTAGTATGCCATCCGAGCTTATGAAAAGGCTAAGGCACTATATATGATTGCCTGTACCTTTTCTTATTTGATGCATCTATCTTGGCATTAATAGGTCTAAGATCTACACATTTCTACATGTGTACTGCACAAAGATAAAGGGTTAAAACTTGAACCCATAAACATAGACATCTTGGTTAGGAAGTATATAGACATTGTCCCTTAGTGATCTAAGATCAAGTGTTTTTAGCTGACCTTATTAAACTTCTTTTCCATGAGTTTGATGTTATTTTGGGTATTGATTGGCTATCAAAATAACAAGCAGTGGTTAACTATCAGTAGAAGAGACTTACCTTCAAGATAGTTGAGGGAGATGAGGTGATAGTAATGGGTGAGAGAAATCTTTTGTCTAATGTTATCTCAGCTATTATAGCAAAGTGACTTGTCCGAAAAGGATGTGAAGCTCACCTAGCTCATGTAATAGACACCATCACCATAATGTTGAGCCTTGACAAGATATTTGTAGTATCATATTTCCTCGATGTCTTCCTTAATGAGCTACTAGGATTACCACCACCATGTGAGCTTGATTTCAAGATTGAGGTGTATCCTAGTACTACTCTAGTATCCATTACTCCATACTAAATAGCACCAGCAAAATTGAAGGAGATGAAGGTACAGTTACAAGAATTGTTAGGTCAAGGCTTTATTAGGCTAAGTACTTCACCTTGGGGAGCACTCATGCTATTTGTGAAGAAGAAAGATGAGTCCCTTCGACTATGTATTGATTATAGGTAATTGAATAAGGTGACAACCAAGAATAAGTGCCTATTTCCTAAAATTAATGATCTCTTTGACTAGCTTAGAGGTGCCAGTGTGTTCTCCAAGATCAACTTGAGATAAGGGTACCACTAACTGAGAATTAAGGAATCTAATATCCTAAAAACTACTTTTTGCACAAGATATGAGCATTATAAGTTCCTAGTGATGCCATTTGGGCTTATGAATGCCTCTACAACTTTCATGGATCTCATGAATAGGATCTTCAAGCTATACATGGACTACTTTATTATGGTCTTCATAGATGACATTCTAGTATACTCCTAGAGCCGAGAACATGAGCAATATTTGAAAATTATATTATAAACCTTAAGAGAGAAGCAGTTATATGCTAAGTTAAGCAAGTGTGAGTTCTAATTGAATGAAGTAGCCTTTTTAGGCCACATTACATTAGCAAAAGGTATTAGGGTAGACCCAGGCAAGGTTAAAGCTGTGTTGAAATGGAAACCTCCTAGAAACATGCTGAAATTCGAAGTTTTCTAGGATTGGCCGGGTATTATCAAAGATTTATGAAAGGTTTCTCAATGATTGCAGCTCCATTAAAGAGATTACTATAAAAGGGCATGAAATTTGCAAGGGATGATAAGTTCTAGGCAAGCTTTGACAAGCTAAAGGTGATGTTAACTGAAGCTCCTATCCTCACTCAACCCAAGTAAGGGAAAGATTTTGTGATTTATAGTGATGCATCCCATAACGGACTTGGATGTGTCTTAATGTAAGAAGGCAAGGTGACTTCTTAAGATTCAAGGCAACTGAAGCCACATGAAAGGAATTATCCCACCCATGATTTGGAACTAGTTGCCATTGTATTTACGTTAAAAGTGTGGAGGCATTACCTATAAGTTGAAAGGTGTTATATTCTCACTAATCATAAAAGCTTAAAATACCTCCCCACACATAAGGAATTGAACTTGAGTCAGAGACACTGGATGGAGTTGATAAAGGATTACAACTATTTGATTGACTACCATCGAGGAAAAGCTAATGTAGTTATAGATGCCTTGAGTTGGAAGTTTATTAATGCTATGAAATCTATGAATGCTAGGGTGGAATACACTAGGAATGATGTAATTGTAGCTGAGTTGCAAGTAAAACATAACTTCAAGCAGTAAGTGAAGGAAGCACA
>CANXYI010291537.1:0-23374 GCA_948208565.1 Hura crepitans | reverse complement strand
GTAAAGTAACATGCATCATATTAAGTATTGAATATGGGAATAATGGGATAAAGAATTAAAAGAAAAAGAATTTAAATGACATCAGAAAAGAAAAACATAAAAGGCAAAATTAACCAAATGAATAGTGTCAATTATAGAAACTGATCAAATAAATAGTAACTTTGCAACCGTGGACAAAGTTACAATAACTTGTGTAAAATGGTCATAAAAGGTAATGTAATGGTAAAATAATAGTAATAATAGTCTAAAATAGTTAATGGCCCATCAGTTAGACACCCATTAGATGGGTTGATCAGTTAACTAAGGATGGAGCAGTTGCTAGGTAGTCGATCCTCCTAGGGCCTACTACCAAATTTACAAGTTGTTATGGCAAGTGCAACCATCTAGGTTTTGTGATGAGCCACTGCACTACAGGTTGTTATTGTAGATTGGGATTGGTGTACAGAAGGGTCCCTAAGTATCCACTACAGGTGCTTATTGCTATCGGGTGTAGGTACTAGGGGTAGTCTACAGACGCATCCCCGCTATCTACTATAGTATAGGTCTCCGAGTATCTAAGAAAGTAGGTATAGCTATATAAGCTCTAAAAGTGGGCCACTACACAGGACATATCCCACTATCTAGTGTCTTAAAGTGTAGTCTATCTGGTGTGGGCTTGTAAATTAATAAATGAAAGTAAATGATAGGAAAGTTAAGATTTAAAGATAAGTAAACATAAGAAAGGAATAAAGGGACTCTGAGCTGTAAGAAAGATTTTCTATGTGTGGAATGTAACATGGTGCATGTTGCATGACATGACATAGTATATTGGGTTTAATCCACCACTGAGTGTCATACTTAGTGTGTCGATGTTTCGATATGTAGGTAGTCGATAGAGAGCAGTCCAGCATCAGATGACGCCGATAGTGTAGCTACTTTAAAGTTCTTTAGTACTTTTTATTTTCTTTCTAGCTTTTTGCACATAGAGTTGCACTCATGTATGTATAGTTAATATGGGATACGAGATGTAAGTATAAAGGTCCTTAATCAACTGAATGTTGTATAGTTTTGTTTATAAATGAATAGCTACTTCTATATACTTGTGTATTGATAGTCTGTGACCCTGTGATGGATGAAATAAGTTTGATATGATATGGATTTACTATGATTTGGGGGACTAGAGGGTCCCGAAGGGGTATAAGGCTGGAGGATGATTTAGAAGTATTTTTCTTTGCAGGTTAGTTACCAACGCAGTCGTCATGCTACCCGATTTTTGATAAATGTCTGCTAATGCCTAATAGGTATTTTAATGAACTAAAATAGTTTGTAATTAGGTAATAAATGATCAGAATGGGCTTAAAGCTAAGTTTGGTCAAAGGTAGTCAAAATTAGGTAAAAGTTAAATGAAAAGCCCTTGAGAAAATCCTAGGATGGGTGACCTTAGTGAGAAGTCCCATTTTAGGTAAAAAGGGATAGAGGGTGTTACATTTAGTGGTATTAGAACTAGTTTAGGCATTCCTAGGAGTCTTTTACATGAGTGCATGTGTCTAGAGTATTGTGTCGAGTTAAGCTACACTCTCTGATGCTGACCTTTGTATTTGATATAGTTAAACGTGATAAGTGATCGAACTCCACCAGAGGGGGGAGAAAAGGTGGCAAGCTATGCACCCACGACTATATATGGACCCGAAGGGGATGCAGCCACTCTAAACCCTAGTGATGCGGCACAGAGATAGCTGCCACCACAGCCTCAAGTACAAACTTCTTTATCATTGCTATAGGAAATTATTGATTTGCTAAGACAGATTATAGCACCAGGCCCGGCACCAGCTCTAATGCCCATAATAGTAAAACATCCACCTCCACTAGCTCCTCTACCTCCATCGAAGGCCTATTTAGAGAGGATTGGGAAGCTGGGAGCAGTGGATTTTCTGGCATCTCAAGAGGATGATGCAGTTAGGACTGAGTACTGGCTAAAAAGGACCACCAGAATATTAGAGGAGTTAGAGTGCCTAGGAGGGAAGTATCTAAGGTGTGCCTCATCTTTGCTTCAGGAAGAAGCATTCCATTAGTGGGATAGACTAAAGAGAGGACAATCAGTGGAGGAATTGACATGGGAATTCTTCCTAAAGGAGTTTAAGAAGCGGTATATTTTGAACTCCTACATAGATAATAAGAGGCAAGAATTCTTTGATTTGAGCAAGGTCGAAAGTCAATTTCAGAGTATGAGAAGGAGTTCAATAGGTTGAGTCACTATGCATTTGAAATTCTCTCGAATGATAAGGAGAAGTGAAAGAGGTTCGAGAAGGGCCTCAATATGGAGATTGAGATATAGATTTCCACTTTCGAGATCAGAGATTTTTCAAAGTTGGTAGCATTAGCCTACAACATAGAGGAAATGGTTCAGGAGAGGAGAGACTTATGTTAGAGAAAGAGGCCTTTTATAGTAGGCTAGATGAGTTCAACTCTAGGTGATAGTAAGAAGCTGAGGGATGTTTAACAGAGTCAGTAGTCATAGAGGCAGTAGGGCTAGCAGACATAGTCATAGAGACAAGCCACTTCACAGAGGACCGGTCAAGGGTATACTACTAGACCTCAACTGCCTTCATCACGACAGGCATCTAGTGCACCTACGTCCACTGCCAAGGGTGCATTACCTATGTGTGAGACTAACTAGAGACAACATGGGGGTCAGTGTCGGCTAAAGGCTAGAACATGCTTCATTTGTGGTTTATGAGATCATTGGCGAAGAGATTACCCTCAGAGGATAGCTGAGGTAGCTCAGATGCAAGCTTCAGTTGCTGCTACAACTAGTAGATCACCGAAACCATCGAGATAGGATCAGACTACCACTAGTTAGACGAGTGGACCAAAGGCTAGAGCTCTGGCATGACAATATACCATATGTGCCTGAGAGGAAGCAGAGGCTCCAGATGTCATTACTAATACCTTCTCTTTATTTGATACTTTAGTACTAGCTTTGATAGATCCATGATCCATACACTCTTACATTTACATGGCACAAGTAATAGATAGAGGCCTAGAACTAGAACCCATTGACTTAGATATTCAAGTGAGCAACTCGATAGGTTAAAGTGTGATAGCGAACACTGTATATAGACACTATCCTCTGATGATTCAAGATCAAACCTTTTCAGCTAATCTCATAGAGCTACCCTTCCATGAGTTTGATGTCATCCTAGGTATGGACTGCCTAACAGAGCATAAGGTAGTGATTGACTGTGAAAATAAAAGCATAGATAGGAAAAAGGTGATAGTTATAGGTAGCAGAGATTCTTTGTATAATGTGATCTCAGCCATGACAGCCAGGAGACTCATCAAGAAAGGGTTTACATCTTTCTTAGCCTTAGTAGTAGACACTAATGCTCAAACCCCTATTTAGATCAGATACCGATTGTATCTAAGTTCCCTGATGTGTTTCCAAAGGAGTTACTAGGATTGCCACCATATCGGGAATTAGAATTTGAGATTGAGATGTATTCAAGTGTGAACCCAGTCTCGATCACTCCGTATAAGATAGATCTACCAGAATTGAAGGAATTAAAGTTACAATAGCAAGAGTTATTAGATAAAGGCTTCATCAAGCCTAGTGTATCTCCTTGGGGAGCCCCAACGTTGTTTATAAAGAAGAAGGTTGGATCTCTTCATTTATGTATCAATTATAGGCAATTGAACCGGATGATAGTTAAGAATAAGTATCCGTTGCTTAGGATCAATGATCTCTTTGATCAACTATAGGGTGCCATTGTTTTCTCTAAGATAGACTTGAGATTAGGGTACCACCAGTTGTGGATCAAAGAGAGCGACATACCTAAGACGACATTCAAAATTAGATATGAGCATTATGAGTTCTTAGTGATGCCATTTGGGCTCACTAATGCCCCCGTAACATTTATAAATTTGATGAATAGAGTCTTCAAGTTGTACTTGGATCAGTTCATTTTGGTATTCATCGATGACATATTGGTGCATTCTAGAACCTAGGAGGAACATGAACAGCACCTCTAGATTGTGTTACAGAAACTGCGAGAGAAAAAATTATATGCCAAGTTTAGCAAGTGTGAATTCTAGCTAGAGAAAGTGGCATTCTTGGGCCACATTACCTCAGTTGAAGGTATCAGGGTGGACCCGAGTAAGGTGAAAGTGGTGTTGGAGTGGAATCCTCCTAGGAATGTGACAAAGATCTAAAGTTTCTTAGGATTAGTAGGCTATTATCGGTGATTTGTAAAAGGGTTTTAGATGATTGCTGCTCCACTGACAAAGTTAATTAGAAAAGATGTGAAATTTGAATTGGACGACAAGTGTCAAGCCAACTTTGAGAAGTTGAAGTAGATTTTAATTGAAGCTCCTATCCTGATTCAACTAGAACAAGGTAAGGAGTTTGTGATTTATAGTGATGCATCACACAATGGCCTTAGGTGTGTGTTGATGAAAGAGGGAAAGGTGATCACATATGCTTCTAGACAGTTGAAGACACATGAAAGGAATTACTTGACACATGATTTAGAACTAGCAGCGATAGTCTTTCCATTGAAGGTGTGGAGACACTACTTATATGGAGAGCAATGCCATATTTATATAGACCATAAGAGCTTAAAGTATTTGCCTACATAGAAGGAGTTGAATTTGAGACATAGATGGTGGATGGAATTTATCAAGGACTATGATTGCTTGATTGACTATCATTCAGGCAAAGCGAACATGGTTGTTGATGCCTTGAGTTGAAAGATGATAGCCATATTGAGATCGATGCATACTAGAGTGGAGTACACACTAGACGATGTAGTGTTAGCTGAGTTGCAAGTTAAAGCTGACTTTATACAGCAAGTGAAAGAGGCACAGATGAAAGATACTCCCTTAGTATAGATAGTGGATAAAGTCTAAGAGGGGAAGGCGATATGATTTGAATTGGCACAGGATGGAAGCCTATATTATCAAAATTGGCTATGTGTGCCTGATGTTGATGATTGAGACTATAGATTTTGAGAAAATCTTATGAGGCCCCATACTCGATGCAGAAGATGTACCTTGGGTTGAAGCCTCATTATTAGTGGCTTGGAATGAAATGTGAGGTAGCTGAGTATGTGGCTAGCGAGTGAAAGCAGAGTACCAGGTTCCTTCTAGATTGCCACATCTGATTGCAATTCCATAATAGAAATGGGAGAAGATCACTATAGACTTTGTCATGGGATTGCCTATGACAAGAAGTAAATATGATGCCATATGGGTGATCGTGGACAGGCTGACGAAGACAGCCCACTTTATACCAGTCAAGATGGATTACTTATCGGAGAAATTGGCTCAACTATAAATTGATGAGATTGTGAGGTTGCATGGAGTGCTAATAGCGATAATATGATATCGAGACCCAAGATTCACATCCAAGTTTTGGAAGAAGTTACATGAAGCTTTAGGTACTCGATTGACTTATTGTACAGCATTCCACCCTTAGATAGACGACCAATCTAAGAGAGTGATATAGGTATTAAAAGACATGATGAGGAGTTATGCCATCGAGTTTAAAGGCAATTAGGACTAGCATCTGGCGCTAGCGGTGTTTGCATATAACAATAGCTATTAGGCTAGCTTAGGCATTGCACCATATGAAGCCCTGTATGGTCACAGATGCAGAACTCCACTATGTTAAAGTGAAGTAGGGGAGAGTAGGATAATTGGCTCTGATCTAGTTTGAGATGCAAAAGAAAAGGTCAAAGTGATCAAAGAAAGGTTAAAAGCAGTTTTAGATAGGTAGAAGACTTATGTAGACTTGACAAGGAGGGACATTGAATATGATGTAGGATATCGAGTGTTCTTGAAGGTATCGCCATGGAAGAAGATACTTCTATTTGGTAAGAAAGGCAAGCTCAGTCCGAGGTTCATTGGGCCTTATGAGATTACAGAGCGAGTGGGCCCATTGGCTTATTGACTGGCTTTGCCACTTGAGTTGCAGCAGATACATGATATCTTTCACATATCCATGTTAAGGCAGTATCGGTCATACCCGACACATGTGATAGCTATCGAGGAAATCCAAGTACAACCAGATCTGACATATGAGGAGGAACTGATACAGATCCTAACTACAGAGGTAAAGCAAACTAAGGAATAAGAAGATTCCACTAGTGAAGGTTCTTTGGAGACACCACAACTCAACGGAAGCAACATGGGAGAGTAAGGAGCAAATGTAGATACAGTATCCTCATCTCTTTACCTCAGGCAATTTCGAGGATGAAATTTCTTTAGAGGGAAAGAATTGTAACGCCCGGTAGTAAAGGTCTTATAAACAGTACCTTCGGGGCCAGAATGATGTTCCCTATAGTGCGGGTCATCATTTTGAGTTCGATGACTAACATATTGGTCATAAAACTTTGACAGGCCTGAAAATAGGAAAAACAAATGAATTAAAAATTTTAGCATAACCAATAATTCATATTAGGTTAAGAACTACCATTTACGGAGATAAAATAAGGTTGGGCCGAGACTATCTCGAGAATGTGCCTGGATGGTCTCAAAACTATCATACCCTAAACCTCAAAAATTCTACTGAGTATGTTGGAGAAGGAATTAGAATTTTCTAAAGTCAATAGATATTTTTTCAGAATATTTTATTCTGGCCATGAATAGTGCTAAAAAGTCTGGTGGAGTTTTAACCTAAAATTTTATATGGGCTTTAGTCTCACTAATCGACGAATTTTAAAATTGAAATAGGAATTTTTAGACATAAAGAATATTTTTTAAATTTTCGAAGTAAAAAGTGACATAAAGTGTACATAAAGTAATTAGGGGCCTAGTTAGCCTAATTTAATAGATCCAACCTATCCATTATAAGTTATTAAACATGTGTTATCAGCCCACACATGAGAGAATCATCATCTTCCCCACCAATCCTCTATGGCCGACATGAATACCATAGGAAGCCACTATTTTTAGCCATTTTCTCTCCCCTAAACACCACTTAATTTCACTTCAAATTAATAGAAATTAAGCCTTTATCATCTAAGGATCTCAAATCTAGCAAGAATTTCATGAAAGAAGGCCGAAATTGCATAATTCACCACTAGGGTAAATAGTGCACAAAGTAAGCAAAAATGCTTCAACCTCATTTTTTTTATTTTTGACATAGTTAGCTTGGGCAATTCTAAGAGTTCCTATGTTTTTAGAATTTAAATTTGAATTATAGATGAATTATTAGGATTTTTCTAAACCAATTTTGGTGTATGTTAGGGGTTAATATTGCAAGTGAGAGGGAGTAAGCAAATCAACGGACAAGTGGTGGAGAAAGGGTTATGAATGCACCCTAGGTATGTAGATTAACCTAAATTCATTATGTCAATTTGGTTTGATAGGGTTTAGGTGTATAAACTTGTATAGAAATGTGATAACATAGGGTCAATGCATGTAAAAGGGTATATTGACACTTTAATTATGTAATTGGTGTTATAATATTAGGATTTGTATGTTAAGATGGAAAGTATATCATATGTAAGTGTGGTGGTTTAATGTGGCCAAAAATGAAGCTAAAATGGGTATGGCATGTGTGGTTAAATATTAGAGGCAATCGGTATGTAAATTAAATGTAAAAATCACAAATAAAGTGACCTAAAGTGTGTACTTTATAAAGCATAGAAATATAGGTTATTTGAGTGAGAATATACGACCAAAAGAATGGTAAAGTAATATGCCTCATATTAAGTATTGAATATAGGAATAATAGGATAAAGAATTGAAAGAAAAAGAATTTGAATGACATTAGAAAAGAAAAATATAAAAGGCAAAATTGACTAAATGAATAGTGTCAGTTACGGAAACTGACTAAATGAATAGTAACTTTGCGACCATAGGAAAAGTTACAGTAACTTGTGTAAACTAGTTATAAAAGGTAATGTAATGGTAAAATAATAGTAATAACAATCTAAAATAGTTAATGGCCCATCAGTTAGACACCCACTAAATGGGTTGACTGGTCAACTAGGGATAGAGCAGCTGCTAGGTAGTCAGTCCTTCTGGGGCACACTGCTAGATTTATAGGTTGTTATGATGGGTACAACTGCCTAGGTTTTGTGATGAGCCACTGCACTATAGGTTGTTATTGTGGATTGGGATTGGTCTTAGATGGGTCCCTAAGTATCCATTACAAGTGTTTATTACTAT
Source organism: Hura crepitans (assembly GCA_948208565.1). Lineage (NCBI taxonomy): Eukaryota > Viridiplantae > Streptophyta > Magnoliopsida > Malpighiales > Euphorbiaceae > Hura > Hura crepitans. Next base: position 15,223 of record CANXYI010291537.1, on the reverse strand, counting down.
CAGGTGCAAGTACTAGGGGTAGTCTACAGATGTGTCCCCACTATCTATAATAGTACAGGTCTCCGAGTATCAGATAAAGTAGATGCAACTACGTAGGCCCTAAAAGTGGGCCACTACATAGGATACATCCTACTATCCAACGTCTTAAAGTGTAGTTTGTATGTTATAGGCCTGTAAAGTAATAAATGAAAGTAAATATAAGAAAGTTAAGGTTTACAAATAAGTAAACATAAGAAAGGAATAAAGGGACTCAGAGCTGTAGGAAAGATTTTTTGTGTGCGAAACGTTACATGGTGTATGTTGTATGAGATGACATAGTATATTTGGTTTAATCCACCATTGAGTGTCATACTCAGTGTGTCGGTGTTTTGATATATAGGTAGTCAACAGAGAGTAGTCCAATATCAGACCACACCGATAGTGTAGCTACTTTAGAGTTCCTTGGTACTTCTTTTTGTTTTCTTTCTGGCTTTTGTACATAAAGTTGCTCTCGTGTTTGTATAGTTAATATGGGATACGACATGTAAGTATAAAAGTCCTTAATCAACTGGAAGTTGTATAGTTTTATTTATAAATGAATAGCTGCTTCTGTATACTTATGTGTTGATGGTCTATGACCCTGTAATGGATGAAATAAGTTTGATATGATGTAGATTTACTATGATTTAGAGGACCAGAGGGTCCTGAAGGGGTACAAGGCTGGAGGATGATTTAGAAGTGTTTTTCTTTGTAGGTTAGTTACCAGGGCAATTGTCACACTACCCGATTTTTGATAAATGTCTGATAGGTATTTTAATAGATTAAAATGGTCTATAATTAGGTAATAAATGATCAAAATGGGCTTAAGGCTAAGTTTGGTCAAAGTTAGTCAAAATTAGGTAAAAGTTAAACGAAAGACCCTTAGGAAAATCCTAGGATGGGTGACCTTAGCAGGAAGTAACACTTCTTGCCCTTTTCAAGTAGAAATGTGTAGGGGGTGTTACATTTTAGGTAACCTATCCCATATCAGAATGGAGGGAAGATGCTGACCTTATAAGTAAGGCCTTAGTATCCTTAGTAAGCATGCTTTTAGGTGTTAAGGGTTCGGATCCCATCAAAACTCTGAAGTTAAACGTGTTTCGCGAGAGTAGTATCAAGATGGGTGACCATTTAGGAAGTCCTCATGTTGCACCCTTCACCCAAGAGACAAAATCTGTGAGGCCTAGTGGGCCAAAATGGACAAGCCTAACTAGGCAGGCAGGCCATTACAATTGGTATCAGAGCTTGATCCTCCCTAGTATGGGTATGATAGTGATGACGATGTGTCCTAAGGTAGGGAGGACCACGCTTAGGGTAGATAGGTAACCTATCCCATATTAGAATAGAGGGAAGATGGTGATCTTATAAGTAACGCTTTGGTATCCCTGGTTAGCACGCTTTTGGGTGTTAAAAGTTTGGATCCCATCAGAACTTCGAAGTTAAATGTGTTTCGGTAAGAGCAGTACCAAGATGGGTGAACATTTGGGAAGTCCTCATGTTGCACCCTTCGCCTAAGAGATAAATTTGTGAGGCCTGGTAGGCTAAAGTGGATAATACTAACTAGGTAGGGGGTCATTACACACAGTGTAGATGAAATCATAAAGAATTCAAAAAGTGAGATTCTTATTACATGCAAATTTGTATATACCTAAATGACCACTAGCAACATTATTAACGAGAATATTGTTATACAGATAGACTAGCACATGTTGTACTCCTTCACTAGGTTAAGCAATTGTTGTCACAAGCTGTAAGTATCATGATACTTAGGGTTTAGATATGGATGCTTATTTGAGAAATAAGTACATTAAAGACCTTGATGTGAGATCTTCACATAGAGATATAATCTATGTTAGTGAAAGCATTTTCTTGCATTAGTGGTGCAAGCATCCTTGGACTTGAGACCAATAAAATATTTTAGGTATCAAGTAATATGCTTTAACTCTATTACTCTCCACCTATTAGTTGTATGCCCTAGAGCTTCTGTAATAGGGATATTTAATGTAAAATGTGAGCATCATTTATTAATGATATATGGCATTTCTTTATTCCATTTTATTTATGTTAACTCATTTACTTGATTTTAATCTTAAGTTAAGTAATAAAGCCATTAGTATAATCACTATATAAAAGTTACAATGAAGGAGGCATGATGTGAAAGGCTTATTATATGCCATTATGATAATACCAAAATTACACCTATTCATAATAGTAACAAGATTAGACAATATTAATATGGATAGACTAGCATATGTCATACTCCATAACTCGGTCAAGCAGTAGTTCACACAAGCTATGATTAAACGGTGCTCAAAGTTAACATGTACATTCCTATTTAAGAAACTAATACCCTGATGACCGGATAAAGAAAAATGATATGAGTTAACGTATAAGGAGCACATCATGTCAATTATACAAATTTTATTAGATTTGAGGTCACTAACTATCTTAAGTATTAAGTGCCATGATTTAGCTCTTATGCTTATACATCATAGCTAGGAGTACATGTATGGCTTAAGGTAATTCCAGTTAGATGTGTGATCAATAAAGGATTCACCATCCTAAATCATTTAAGAACAGATTATCTGTAGTTCAAATTGGCTATCTTTACTCAAAAATCTCTTATCAAAGTGAAACACAATATAAATGGGATTCACAAGGGTATTTTATGAATAAAGATAAATAGAATTAGAATGCCATGTTTAAGAATTAATTAGAAATACTTAATTAGGTATTCAGTTAACACAAGTGCATACTCAATCCTAAATGAGATGAAGAATGGTGAAAGGAGTTTATTGCATGGTAATTGAATATAAAAGGGTTAAGTCAAAAAACTTAACTTTTTGACACTTGGGAAGCCAATATCCTTTTCTAGAAGCCTTTGGCAACTTGTATAATAGTGAATTTATTAATATGAATTAAAAATTATTTAATTTGATTAATTTATAAAATGATTCGCAATTATGCTGCTCGCAATTATACTGCCAACATGGCTAAAAAACCTAAAGGGTCACACACTAATAAGATTAAGTTATTAAGGTAAATTTACAAATTATTTAATGATATTAGATGCCACTAAATAAGAAGAATTGAAAAGTGAAGGCTTATTGAGCTTTGAGCACAATGGAATTACTTAAAGCATTAATTACATGCTTTGAATAATTAGGTTTGTATTAGGCCTTTTAGTTATTTAAATTAGACCATATTCAATAAGCCTTTTTATGATTTTAAAGGCAAATAAGGCAACTAAAAAGGATATAAATGCCCTTTTATATGCTTGAAACACAAGGGAGAAAATCTGTACCCTCTATTCTATAAATTATAGCTTTATCCTCTTTTTAATTCTTCTTGAATTTCATTCTTTACTGGCACCTAAGAATAAAATTCACCTGTGCACGCTCTTGTCTAGTTCTCTTTAAGCTTACTACTAGTATGGATACCTAAGGTTTTTCAATTAGATCACTATGGTTTGCCACAAACCCAATGATGTGAAATCTATAAAGGGAATTGCATAAAGAATTCACAATAAATTCATATTCTATTATTTCTTTAAAATTTTTTATTTCTTGATATTCTAAGCCTTGATGGGGTTGCATGGGCATTTAATTTCTATTACATATGAAATAAAATAATAGTATCAAAGCTAGGTTTTATTGAAAAGTTAAAAACCTTGTTGAATAATATATGGATTAAACTAAATTAAAAATAATATTATTTCTAGTTTTTGTGATTTTTGTTTAATTTATATGCTTTAAGAAATCGAACTTGTGTAAATTTCTTATGGTAATCAGTTAAGATGGTGTTGTTTTGTTTGATTGGTTCTCTAATTAGCTTCAACACCAAATTTTGTTTTTAGCTCCCTTTAACCTTAAAGTTTAAATCTATAGTTGATTAATAAAATTGAATTTTACTTAGTAATTAAGAGAATTAATTGAATTGTAAATTCAAGTTTTAACAACACCTGTCAAATAGATTTAAAAATTTTTGTTTAGTCTAATTTTTCAATTCCCACCTCAAATTATTTTTATGGAGCTAGAATTTAATTTTAGAGTTGGCCAATACAATTGAATTTAGTTTAGTAATTATAAAATTGTTGAACACAATTTTCAAGCTATAATTCTACTGGAAAAAATGGCAAAACTCAAGAAAATCATTTCTAATTTTTTTTCTTAATTTTTTAGCTCCAAATTATTTTTTAACTTTGTTAGGGATTGAAATTTAATTCTAGAGCCAAATAATAAAATTGTATTTTATTAATAATTAAAAGAATTGTTTGAACAAAATTTTGGCTCTCAATAACATTAGAAAACACTTATTTGAGTATTGGTTATAGGTGTTAACTTGATTTTACTTCCTTTTCAATTCCTAACCTATTTATTCATAATTATCAGATAATTATGAAGTTATTTTGAATGTGACACCCATTGCCTAATTCTATCACTAGACAAAAATAAGGAGCAGTAGACAAACCAGTATCCGAATAATTCTTATGGTAAACCTTCATCAAATGAAAACCTTATTATTTGATTTAAAAGTGATCTTTAAATCCATGAGTTATAAAAATACAGATTTTCAAAAATTGATTTTTAAGGTTTACTATTGGGGTCCTTATGCCAAAATTCCAATAGCATAATAATTGTATTAGACACTATCCCAAATAGTAACCTGTATAAAAATAGTGCTTCTAAATTCCCACAACATCACATAGCATTATCTGGGTCTATCTATACCTCTAAATCAACTTAACCAATTCAATCTCAACATACATCAAGCATGCAAAAGGAAAAGATATCATACAAGTCAAGCAACATTACACATTCTTAGTAAGAAAGTTGTAATCCTATTTTTAATAAAGTTACAAAATATATTTGCAACACAGATTAGGCCCAGTCCCTCAATTACACAAAGTGCCAATATACTAATACATCATATTATCATACTAAAGAAAATAAAAGAAACACCAAAAGAATTCTACTCTTAATCAGTCTTCAAATAGTGTGGCTTTAAATCTAATCTATTTTTCCTTAACCTATGCATTGCAAAATAAAATGATATGCTAATCGAATGCTTAGTGGTGTATTCAATTTAACTTACATATGCATATATATACATCATGCAAATTTAGATGTCATAGATTATTTATTTCCTAATATGATTATACATACCCGATCACATGTATACATAAGCATTGAAGCACTCATACATAATAACTTAAAAAGGATTATCCATTTATGATCATTATTTCATAATTAACATAATAAACCATTCATACATAGTTACTTATTCATAACATTTTCAATAAGCTCACAATTTCACATATGTGTAGATTTTATTTATTATCTACCATTTTAAAATTCAAATTAAATTAATCATTTTATACCTTTACAAAAAGACAATAGACCAAAACTTGATAATGGCATAAATGGTGCCTGGAGGCTAAATATTGCATGAAAGCTAAATATTACCTAAAGCTCACATATAGTTGCCTACAGGTCAAATATGTTGCTCGAAGGCTAAATATTTCTTGAAGGTCAAATATGGTTACCTGAATGCCAAATATGTTTGCCCAAAGGTTAAATATTGCTTAAAGACTAAATTAAGTACCCTTGGGTACCTTAACAGCAGCTATGACTCTCTAGTTAACTAATCAACCTATCAAATCTAGGTTGTCTAATCCTATGGGATCACTATTATTATTTAGGTTTCACCTTGTTAAGTAGCTTTTAACTTATCTTCCTTTATTTCAAATATTTATATCATAATGCATATAGATCATCACATTCATGATTATACAATACCACTCATGTTTTTATTTATGCTTATGACCTCTTATAGTTCATAGATATCAATCTAGCTCAAACATAACTCATCACATGATGTTAATCATTTCGGCCATATACAAGCCATAATGTTATATATGCATATCCCACTATATTTGGCTAACATTAAAAATCCACTCATCCTATGCAAATAGAAGATCATCATCAATTTGCCTTGATGACCATTTGGCCATACCATTCTTTTGAACATAGGAGCATCAAATGAAACTTGTACATTAAGCATAAAGATGCAAAATGCTCAATTGGCAATATGATTTTAAATTGACTATCATAACACTTAATTTGACACAAACGTATCAATACATTTTACTTTTATCATGGTATAAATGTAAGTCTAATATGTGCATAAATATTTAATTATATTAAATATCATACCATCATTCATTACATCTCATAAAACTTTCATATGACCAACTTAACCATTTAAAATGGAATGTACATACATCAGCCACCACCATGACATACATATATATAATATTTTATAGGGTCATATAACTACATTTATGCTATACATCATCATAAAACTTCATTTCAACTTTCATAACATTACATCTCTATCTAAGCATCTCATATGATCATTTATTACCTAACCTCACATCACATATCCATATTATACCAAAATTTAGCCATACCTTACATTTTTTAGTCTAACATATGTATAAACATATTATATGGCTTTTTAATACAAAATATACACATCCATACCCTAGAGGCATGTGGCCTCACCTATTCAAGGCACCAACATGCCAAAAATCTTATCACAACACAATCACACACATTATTTACCTTGAACATAAAGTCAATATAACACCTTTATACCAAATTCATGAGATAGCATTCATTACATAACACATGCACAAATAATAACGTCCAACCTACCAATGCCTTACATAATTTAAGTTGAATAACTTACCTATATGTCAAAATTCATCTCCAAGCCTTGATTAGACCTTCTTTTTCCCTTGTCCACCACTTACACCTTTTTTCCTTACATATAATAGGCATAATTTTAGAAAAAAGCACTAAAAATCATACACACCTCTAAAAATAAATCTAACCATATTTAAGTGTTCTGGGGCACCCAAGGATCATAGGAAAAATATAAAACCTAAAGAAAAACCTCAACACCAAAATTTAGGTACTATTAATCCATAACTCAAATCTTCTAATTATTCCAATCTTTTCTCAATTTTCCAATTTTAATGAGCTCTAAGACAGAGCGATAGAATGAAGGTTTTGATGTCATGAATTAATGTTGGATTGAAGAAATGAAAGAAAAATGAGAGCTTAGGGTAACATCCACGGCATCGGCGTAAAAGGAAGAAAAAGGGGATTTTAGGCAACTAGTATTTATGTCTTGACCACCCCTTTTTATAGCCCATTTGAATTTGACTTTGGTCAAATAAATAAAAGGCCAAGATTTGATCAACTTGTAATCAAATGATTACCATTTTTCCCTTATTTTATTTCATTTATTCTAACCCTAAAATAACCCTCTATTAATACTCCAAATATCCCATTAAATCAATCCATCTAGCTCTATCAACCCATAAAAACTTGTGTTCTAAAATTGAGAAAAACCAAATTAAAAATTATACTTTACTCAATTCCTGATTTTAGTAAAAATACCTCTCAACATTTAAAAAATCTAATTCAAATGCCAATAGACTATTTAGAATATTTAAGTGTCTGGTTGTATTAATCCTAGAATTTTCTAAGAAAAGTTGAATATTTTATAGGTCAGCTAAAACTAGGTCACTATTCACATGAGACTGCCGTAAAATCTTAACTGTCAATTTTAACTATCTAAAAGACTTTAGATTAACTCAAAAATTTTGCCCAAAATTATATTATGACTAATACTTCCATTTAACAATATTAGTGTGACCTGAGTTTTGAGAAACACAATTTATCTCAAGAAGTAATATTCATAAGTCGGGATTTTGAGGCATTACATTTCTTCCCTTTCTAAAGAAATTTTGTCCTCAAAATTACTTGGTTCAAACAATTATGGATTATGTTTCTTCATATGAGCCTCACTTTAACAAGTTGCTTTTTGCATGCCATGATGTCACCATAGTTGTTTTGCAACTCTTTAACCTCCCGAGCTAGAATTCTCACTAGTTCTTCTTTATAGGATAAATCTGGCTGAATTTCCACTTTTTCAACTAATAGCACATGTGATGGGTCCAATTTGTATCTCTTAAGTATCAACATATAGAACAAATTGTGTATTCACTACAACTCAGGACATAATGTTAGTTTGTAAGCCAATGGTCACACATTTATTTATTTCATGTAGGTTAATAAACCATGGACTTATTTTACCCTTTCTGCCAAACCTCAACACCTTTTTCCATAGAGATACCTTAAGAAACACCTTGTCTCTTGCTTCATACTAAATATCCTTCCTCTTTAAATCTGCATAAGACTTCTATCTATTGAAAGCAACCTTAAACCTATCTCTAATAATCTTCACTTTCTCCTCTACATCCTTAATCAAATCTGACCCCATAAGCTTATTCTCACTAAGCTCACTCCAAGATAATGTAGTTTTATATTTTCTCTAGTAGAAGTCTTTATAAGGAGCAATGCTTAAGCTTGCTTGATGACTATTATTATAAGCAAACTCCACTAACGAAAAATAATGGTGCCAACTTCCATTAAACTCAATGGCACAGGTTCTTAACATGTCTTCAAGGACATGAATGATTTACTTTGATTGGCCATCCATCTATGGATAGAATGCCATGCTAAAGTAGAGTCAACTACCCAAGGCATTATAGAGCATTTTCCAAAACATTAATATAAACCTTACATCCCAATTAGAAACGGTAGATAACAACACACCATGCAACCGATCTATCTCATCAATATACAACTCTACTAACTTTTCTGATAGGTAATCCATTCTCATATATATAAAGTGTGCTAACTTAGTTAATTTGTCAACCACTACCCATACTAAATCACACTTACTTTTTGTCACCAATAACCCAACCATAAAATCTATAGTGACTCTATCCTATTTCCATTCTAGTATTACTATAGGATAAAGCAATCTAGATAGAACTTGATGCTTAGCCTTAACTTGATAACAAGTAAGGCATATGGTCACAAACTCAACTATGTCTCTCTTTATACCTAGCCACCAATTAGCTATTTTTAATTATTGATACATTTTGGTATGACCAAAATGCATAAAATATGGTGCATTATAAGCCTCTTGCAAAATCTACTTCCTCATATCCTTAAAATTAGGTACACACAGATGATTATGATAATACAAATAGCCATCACTTTTGATCTCATACTTAGTAGGCTTTCCCTCTTGAATCATACCGACAACATTCATAAGTCTATGGTTATCCTTTTGAGCATCTTTCACTTGTTGTAGCAAGCCCAATTTGATCTATAATTCTGCCAACAAACCTTATCTTCTAACAAATTTAAGCTAGCATTCATGGCTCTCAAAGTTGATATGAACTTTCTACTAAGAACTTCTCCTACCATATTAGCTTTCTTTGGATAATAGTTAAGAAGCTTAAGACTTGAAAATAAAAAGAAATAACTACTAGTCTACACTTTCTTTTATGTTTCTTTTTTTTAGACTCTAAGGCCTTATTCTTTTCTAGCTGCTAAGGGTTTTATCCTACTAGATTTGATTGAGTTATACCTCGGTTGGCAATCACTGTCCTTTATTAACTCTATCCACATTCTTTGTCTCAAATTCAACTCTTTCTCTCTAGGAAGATACTTTAAACTCTTGTGGTCTACGTAAACATAACACTTCTCCTTATATAGATAACGTCTCTAAATCTTTAGAGCAAATACTATGGCTATAAGCTCTAAATAATGAGTCGGGTAGTTCTTCTCTTGATGCTTCAACTATCTCAAAGCATTTGCAACTACCTTGCCTTTTTGCATGAGCAAACCTCACAACCCATAAAATGAAGCATCATTAAAGATCATGAACTCCTTTCCTGATATCAACTAAACTAGGACTAGAGCTTTTATCAACATACACTTTAACTTGTCAAAGCTTTTTTGACATTTGTCATCCTAAATGAACTTGTCATTCTTCTTCATAAAATGTGTCATAGGGGCAATAATTAGAGAAAACCCCTTGACAAACCTTTTGTAATAGCCTGCTAAACCCAAGAAGCTTTTAAGCTCTATGTTGTTCCTAGGTGGCTTCAATTCCATAATAGCCTTAATCTTGTTGGGATTGATTCTAATACCATCTGCTGATGCTATATAACAAAAAAATGACACCTTCTCTAGCCAAAACTCACACATGCTAAGCTTGGCATAAAGTTTCTCATCCCTTATCATTTGTAAAATAGTTCTCAAATGATTTTCATATGCATCCTGGATCTTAGAATACATAAGGATGTCATCAATAAAGACTACAACTATCTAATCTAAGAATGGTTGAATGATACAATTCATAAAATCTATAAAGGCTACTGGAGCATTAGTAAGCCCAAATTACATTATTAAAAATTCATTGTGGTTGTATCTCATTTGAAAGCTATCTTGTATACATCTACCTCCTTCACTCTCAACTAATAATACCCTAATCTCAAATCAATATTAGAGAAGACATCTACCCCTCTAAGCTAATCAAACCAATCATCTATTTGACATAATATATGCTTATTCTTGATAGTAACCTTATTTTGCTATCTGTATTCGACACACAACCTCAAAGAAGCATCTTTCTTCTTGAAAACAAAATTGGTGCTCCCATGGTGAGACACTCAATCTAATAAAACCCTTATCCAATAGCTCTTGTGATTGTAGCTTTAACTCTTTCAACTCCATAAGGCCATTCTATGTGCAGTTATAGAAACTAGCATTGTGCCTAGGAACACATTAATCCCAAATTAAACTTTTAGTTTTGTAGCAAACTAGGTAACTCTTATGGGAAAATAACTTAATATTATGATAAAATAGGTATCTTACTTAATTCCAGTTCTTCTCTTCTAGTGTCAATCACATGGGATAAATAGATCGACATCCCTTCTTTATTAATTTTCTTACCATAACTATTAAAATCACATTAGACATACAGTTTAATCTTTCTCCCATAACTATCACTTTAGTCTCATCAGTAGCTTCAAGTATGAGCCACTTTTTTCTAAAACCCACAACTACATGGTACTTGGATAACCAATAAATACCTAAGATCAAATTAAACTCATTGAATGGTAATTCAATAAGATAAGCTAAAAAAGCACATACTTATACTAATAAAGGATTTTCTTTATATACTTTGTTCATGACTACATGTTATCCTATTGGGTTCCTAACCATAATATCAATATCAAGGTCTTCTATCACTACCCCCTAGTCTAAAGCCTATGCAGTACATATATAAGAATGTGTAGACCCTAGATCTATCAATGCTTAAGTAAGTAAATCAAAGAGTTAGAAAGTACATGCCATCACATCCAGTGAATTAGTTTCCTATCTGGCTTAAATGACATATTATCTAGCTAGAGCTTTACTTCCTAACTTGTCCCTTTGACTAGCCTTAATTTGGTCTGCTGTATCTTTCTTATGTTTCTTTTGAATTAAGTCTACTAGTTTTGATGGACAATCTCTCAACATATGACCCTTTGAGCTATATCCCTAGAATACTCTTGTCATGGTCTCCTATTAAGTACACTTATGCCTCCCACTATAGTGCTCACACTGAGGTGGCAATGTGCTTCTGGCTGGGGATGCTAGCATTCTAGCAATTGATGTCTACTATCTAGCCTTGGACTATAACCCCTATACTAATCTCTAGGACTGGTCCCATCTCTACCTATACTCTTGTTTAGATTGCTTACTTTTAGGATTCTTTTTAGATATAGGGGCTAAATTAGCTTGCCCATGTCTATATAGCCTCTTTTTCTAGAAGTAGTCTCGCTTCTCCTTTATGTTCTAAATCTGCCCTCTAGTATGGCATGTTGTGACTAGAGCTCTAAAGTCTCTGATCTTCATAAGAGCTACCTAAAGCATGACTTCTATGTTAAGCCCCTTTTTGAACCACTTACATTGGTCTTCCTCAGTAGCAAACACTTCCTTGGTGTATCAACACAGTCTTTCAAATTCCTTCTCATACTAAGACATAAATCTCTATCTTTGCCTTAGATCCATAAACTTCTACCTCTTCTAATTAAAGTATATTTCTTCTTAAATTCTTGAAAGAAAAACTCCCATGTTAAATCTTTAGCTGCCTTATATTCTGTGACAGTTTCCTACCACTTAAAAGCCTCATCCACTAGTAAAGAAGTAGCATATACAACATACTTATTATGGTTACACCTCTTCTATTGCGTAATTCTAAATGTCCTATCTAGCTAATATTCTACTCAGTGTGATCTATCAAACTCCTCACCCTTGAAATCTTCAGCCCCGTTCTTCTTTAATATCTCAAGATAAGTCTTTTATAGAGACTGGGGTTTTAGCTGAATTGGTAGAGGTGTTGCAGGATGAACTGTAATAGTAGTAGTAGTAGCAATAGTCACTTCTTTACTAATTCCATCATATGTTCTAACCTAAGAGGCTATATCTGAGGTCCATGAGTTACTTGCCTTGCATCACTTAAAGTACTAGGATCGGCCTTAACAGCCCCTTATCCAATAGTAGTCGGAGCATGGCTTTCAACTTCCTCATTGCTTAATGGTGTATTTTGACACATTCTTAATCTATAGCAAAAAGAAAGTGGATTATAAGCCTCAATAGAGATATTATTGGATGTATACTTATTAAATCCTATGGCACTCTTAAGTAACCCCCTAATATTAAGGAAAGCCTAAACCAGAGCTCTAATAACAACAAATGGTACACCCATTACACAATTCTATCACTAGACTTGAATAAGGAGCTGCACATAAATTGATATCCAAATAACTCCTATGGAAAACCTTTATCAAATGGAACTGTGACACCTCCTACTAGATTCCCGAAGAAACCTAACAACTGGTGCACTTTCCACTAGGTCACCCCTTTTGAAATTGCTTGTCGGGTTTTTCAATTAACTTTTACCAATTTCTTGTTATTTAATTCAGTCTAACTTTAAAACTGATTCTATAATTTTATTAACTTAGCTTAAGTTCATGTCAACCTATGTATGCCAAAAATATGGTCAGTTATGGCTATTCATATTTTTCCTAAAAGCTTTATAGCAAAACAACTATCCAGGTCACTATCCCAAATTTAAAACTTGAAAAAAAGACTTCAATAAATTCATATCCCATCTCCTGGACCTATCTAGTCCCCCAAATAATCAACCTAGTATCATCTGTCTATCAATTCATCAACACAAGCCTAAGCCACAATCAAACAATTCAAAATCTAGAGCCTGAGGCTCACATAACAAATAACCAATAAATAAAGTCATACATTCACACAATCTAGTAGTTTACTTATTATAAAACATAGTCTCCATTATATATACATATTACATGAACTTTTACATGGTACCTATTCCCTACCTATATACATGAGTGCAAAACTGTACACTATTTACATTAAATCCTTATCCTCTGAACTCAGTTGCACGTATAATGAGCTGTCTGCTGATTATGATTACCTGTGCACCAAAATAGGTACGCTGAGTATATAATATGCTTATTGGTGAATTCAAGCATTTAAATCATGTCACAATTGTTATCATGCCTATATATAGTGATAATATCATTTTATTTAGGTTATTATGCCAATAATTAAAATACATTTGTCAAACTAACCAAAATGCCCCTGATTAGTAAATAGTATTCAATCATCCATTTAATTATTTAAAACTAAGTAATTATTGATTTATACCATTAACATTAATGTATCATATCATTAAATATACTATAAATATCAAATTCCCAAAATACCATTGATTATATAGACTGATTATTCAATCAGTTAATTACTCAAAATTTAAGTGATTTAATAATATATACCATTATCAGTACTATTAGATCATTTATTTCATTAAATTAATAGGCCCGACTAGATAGATGACACTTTAATACACTAGACCTATGTGGAACTAAAATAGTGTAGTGATCCACATTCTGGACCTCAACCACTGTACTGGCCTAATAAACATCATAAGTATCAATTTGTAGACCTCCTGAATCACATCTCAAAACTAATTACACAATCTAGTATGCCCAATGTACTGGCATATCCAAAAGACTAGTGCAGTGGCCCTCTAGGTCCTATGCTGCTACACTGGCATAATCACATAAATGACACTAAGTGTGCAAAATTATATAATGGTCTATCTAATAAACTAGTACAGTGGCCCCATAATGGACATCGATCACTGTACCGACCCTACCTAAAAATTAGACAGTGCAGCAATTGCTAAATCCTTAATATGACCGGTCAACCCATTTAGTGGGTGTCTAACTAATGGGCCATTAACCTCAATTTATGTTTATTTCTTTATTGATTAACTTCTTATAATATTCTTGAATTAGAAATAGGTAGCTATTATTTTTATCTTACAGTCAAATTTTAGCCCAGTCAGGTATATGCCCTACCGGACAGTTTTGGGTCATTTTTCAACAATATGTTCAAACCTTACCATAACCAAAATTTAATTCTCAACATCCCTAGTTTCATTGCACATTTAATTACTATTTATCATCAATTTACTATCTATGTGAATTATTGATTTAGGTAATGGTCAATTTAGACAGTTATAAGTCATTGGCTTAGTTTGCAACAATCATTTTTAGGTCTATTTCACATCCATTTTCTGTGCAGTTTTCACCATTCAACTCACATTTTCCATAGGCCCAAAGCCAACCTCAATTAGGCCACTTAAAAGGCTAAACAATAGGCATACATGCCACTTCATGTAATCACATCATAATAGCCATTTTAGGCACATATTATAGGCATATTACAAGCCATTTTACAAGTTCACTTCCTAGTTTAAATTGAAGTCTCATTTTAGGCTACTTTTCAAACCTTGATACTAGGTATTTATTCATTCATCAAAACACATTCATAGGTCCATTTTATATCAGCCAATCTCATACACTTATTCAAATCATTCCAAGTCAATTATTCTATAAAAAGAGTTCATTTAACTAAGCTTTATTACACATACTCATTACAAATATGTTGTCAATTCTTTCATGCCATTTTCATTAGCTTAGCTCTTGGGTAAAGCTATCCATT
This sequence comes from Hura crepitans, assembly GCA_948208565.1. Lineage (NCBI taxonomy): Eukaryota > Viridiplantae > Streptophyta > Magnoliopsida > Malpighiales > Euphorbiaceae > Hura > Hura crepitans. The sequence continues at coordinate 182 of CANXYI010291537.1, read as the reverse complement.
AGCCTTGATGATGCATTTTCATAGTATCTATCATACATTCATGCTTTTATCCATAACTTAAACACATTCATACACATACATGCACAATTTTATGCCATCTAAGATAGTTTATACATATCACATGCCTCGGACATAACTAAGTTTTCATAACTTTATGTGCTAATCAATCCTATTACATGCCA
>CANXYI010291516.1:0-11637 GCA_948208565.1 Hura crepitans | reverse complement strand
GGAATGATAAATATGTATTGTATAGGTTAAAGGTGGTCATGTATATTAATTGTACACAACATGTAGAAGTGATCATTTTTTTATATAGAAGTATGGCTTGCTATGAGTGCATGTATATGAATGTTTTAGACATGAGAATGTAATTAAATATGATAATAATGATGACATGGAAATGTGGAAATTACAATAACAACCATGCAAAATTATTGATGTAAATGGAATGAATAATTTCATCGGGATGACTTAAGAATGGAAATTATGAAGTTGACCAAAAGAATAGTGTTTTGCTTGTAAAGTGACCTGTAACTGGGAAATGTGCATAAGTGCATAAGTGCCTATAACTATAATACATAAACGGTGTCATAACAATAGAAATGACTTATAACTGTGTAAAGTAATTGGTAATTAAGTTTTAGCCTATATCAATTAGACACCTACTGGATGGTGGGTTGACCGGTCAACTAGGGAATTAGCAGCTACTAAGGGTTTTGGTCCTTTGAGGCCATTGCCTATGATGTTTGATGGCAGGTGTAGCCACTGAGGTTCTGATATTGAGTCTTACACATTCGAGTATTGGGAGGTCTATACAGGCTGATCCCTGTTACCCATTTGATTTATTTATGGATATTGGGAGGTTCTATGGGGCTGATCCCTATTATCCACCTACGATGTGATGGACATGCTGATTTGGGTTATTGGAAGGTCCCACGGGATTGATCCCTGCTATCCCTTACAAACATTGGGAGGTCTATGAGACTGATCCCTGCCATCTACTAGTCTGGTATTGGGAGGTTCACATAGACTAGTCCCTGCTATTAGACAGGGTAAGTGCAGCTACTAAGGTCCAAAATATAGGCCACTGCATAACCTAGATCCCGTTATCCAGTGTCTTTAAGTGTACTCTCTCTATTATAGGCTTGAAATAGAATGACATAGAGGAATGTGGATAATAATGATTTTGATGAACTTGTAACGTACTTGACATGATTTAAAAGTATTGTAATATAACTAGGTAAATGTAATTAGACTATAAGATATACTAGTTAAATAATAATAACACTGATAAGGAAAAAACACAATTACATGCAACATAGTCTATTTGTCAAATATAGGCTGCCTAAATTTATAAGTTAATAAAGGTGGAGGTTAGTATAAGAAATGTTTCAATGATTGAACAAAGAACATTGTGTGACTACCTCGTATACAAAAGAAAAGTTATTTTATCTCAATTAAGTGAATAGAATGATGGTGATAAGAGTAATACATTAAAGGAAATCAATATGGTAAATTAAAATGATTATGCAAGAAGTGTTAGAAGCAAAGAACTAAACCAGGTTGCCAAACAAATAACATATTATTTTCATAGCGTAAGGTAAATTAATGTAAGAAATGATTATACTGTAATATGCCGGTATGTGAATGTAATAAATATGTAAAGAGAAGATGATGTTTAGAAAGATAAGAATATTGTTAACTAAAGAAAGTTAACTGAATATAAACTACTAATTGTTAAATGAACTATGAACTCAATCTATATTGCTAATTAGAAAAGGGAAAAAATTTTATTTATGCTATGTGAATATATGTTGCATCACAGAGTATACATTAAACTTGATATCTTATAAGTATTTATGTGATGTGACATAGATTGTTATAAATTGTTAATGTTATCATATTTATGATGCATGCCTGTATGCTTGCATATTACACATATATTTCATTGAATACACTACTGAGCATCATTGCTCAATGTACTGGCTTTATTGGTGCATAGGTAATAGACAGGAGTTAAGTTGCAGCCTTAACCAAAGCAGTGCAGGTTAATGAGTTTGAATCTAGCAACACATGTACACAAGTGAGTAATGTTATCAGATTGGCACTCATGTATAAGATAAATAGTGGGCCCTAGATTATTTGATTATAGATAGGTGGTTAAAATTAATAATGGTAAGTTAAGTAAGTTAGTGTGATGTCTTTCATTTAGATCCAGCAATCAGATCGGGTGAGAGATATCGATTGTGGTATCTTATATCTAAACCAGTTATTGGTTGGGTATTAGGGTGTTACAATATTATACTTAAATTTCATTAACCACCTTTTCTCATATACATATTCATCACATCCATAACATAATAGGCCCTAAACTCACATACAACATCTTGTAAATTTTGGCCTTACACCCACTATAAACATTATTAAAATTCAACTATACATTATTTACTCCACAAGCATATCATCTCAACATTTCTCATAACATAAATGAACCAACCACACACACACACACTCATAAGCATGTTTTGGCCACACTAATACCACATCCTAACCACATTCTTTCACTCATATCTTACTCAATTTTACAACATACTTAAACATACATAATACATACAATCACCATATATTAATTTCACATACACATATTTATTACATAAAGCTAAAACATCATAAATGCCAACAAAATCAAATTATGCAACATACATTAGGCTGGATTCACATACCAAAAATTGTAAAGCACCATTTTGATGTAATTACACCTTCTCTTTTCCCTTCGAGCCCCTCAGTTTACTCGACTCTACACATACAATTATAGGCTTGTTTCAGAAAATCTAAAATAAATCAAATATAGCTCTAAAAAATAAAACGGCCACATAAACATGTCTTTTGGCACTCGTAGAGCCTAGGAAAAATACCAAAACCAAAAGAAAAGACCCAAAATGAAAAATGGGTACTATTCAACCATACCTTTATTCATGAAAATCTCTTGAATAAATCACTTTCTTAAGTTTTTAGCACCTTAAAATCACTTAATCCATGATGTATTAATGTTTAAATTTGTTTGATTAATGGAATTTTAGAGGAAGTTGAAGAAAAAATGGTGGATGGTTACTCAAGGGTGGCATCGGTAAGGAGAAAGGAAGGGGGAAGAAGTGGCTAAAGTGAATAGTGGCATTGACCTCTTGTTTGACCATTTAAATAATAGAATAATGAAAAGCCATGATTAAATGATCCTTACATCCTATGGCCACCAAAATTCCCTTTTTAAAATCATTTTCCACTATTTTAACCTTAATTATCACCTTTTAAAAAACCAATAATCTTTTAAAATATTATCCTTGAACCTCGTAAAAATTTGTGTTCAAAAATCTCAAAAACCAGATAAAAATGTAATTAATTAACTTAGCTTGATTTAGTAAAAATAATTTTTGACATTTAAAAATTACAATTTTGGTGCTAACGGACTATTTGGAATATTTAAGTATAAGGTTGTATCAATTCCAAATTATTTTGAGCAAAAATTAAATTATTTTATGGTTCATCTTTACTTATGGCGCTATTTATAGGACACTACCGTAAAATCTTCTTTTGCATTTTTAACCATACAAATGACTTTAGATTGACTCCAAATTTTGCCTAAAATTCATTTATAATCAATACTTCTCGTTGGTCCAATTAGTGTGACTCAGGTTTTGGAAATACTATTCATCTCAAGAAGTACTTTTCACAAAAGTCAGGATTTTCGGGACATTACATTACTTCCCTCTTAAAAGAAATTTCATCCTCAAAATTACCTAGAATAAAGAGGTGCGAATACTACTCTTTCATTTGAGCCTCATTTTTCAAAGTTGCTTCTTTCATGCCATGATGTCACCACAGGAGCTTCACCAATGGCATGGTTTTGTTCCGTAACTCCTTAACCTCTCAGTCCAAGATACTCACTAACTCTTCTTCATATGACAAACTTAGATGTATATCCACTTCTTCAACTAACAACACATGTATTAGATCTGATCTATATCTTCTCAGCATAGACATGTGGAATATATCATGAATCTACTATAACTCAAGGGGTAAAACTAATCTTTAAGCCAAAGGACCCACATGTTGTGTTATCTCGTATGGTCTAATGAATCGTGGACTTAGCTTATCCTTCTTGCAAAATCTCAACACTTTCTTCCATAGAGATACCTTTAAAAATACCTTCTCACCAACTTCATATAGAATATCTCTTCTCTTTAAATCTGGATAAGACTTCTATTTGTCAAAAGCAACCTTAAACCTCTCTCTGATGATCTTCACTTTCTCTTCTACATTCTTGATTAAATCTGGCCCTATAAGTTTGTTTTCACTAAGCTCACTAAAATATAATGGTGTTCTACACCTCCTCTCATATAGGCGTTCATAAGGATCCATACCCAAACTCACTTGGTGATTGTTATTATAAGCAAATTCTACCAAATACAGATAATGGTCCTAACTACCTTTAAACTTGATCGCATAACTTCTTTACATAGCCTTTAAGATTTGGATGACTCTCTTTGACTAACCATCCATCTGTGGATTAAAAGCTATGCTAAAACTAAGTTTGGTTCCTAAAGCATTATGAAGTTTCTTCCAAAAACTTGATGTAAACTTAGGGTCCCTATTAAAAATAATGGAAGATGGCAACCTATGTAATTAAACTATCTCATTAATATATAGCTCAGCCAACTTCTCCAAAGAGAAATCCATCCTAACTAGAATTAAATATGCTGGCTTGGTTAATTTATCAACCACAACCCATATAAAATTGCACTTGCTTCTAGTCATTGGTAGGCTAACTATGAAATCCATGATAACCTGATCCCATTTCCATTCTGGAATTGCTATAGGATAAAGCAATCTAGATGGAACTTGATGCTCTGCCTTAAGTTGTTGACAAGTAAGGCATCTAGTCATGAAATTAGCTATGTCTCTCTTCATGCCTAGCTACGAATAGACTATCTTCAAGTCTTGGTACATCTTGGTACTACCAGGATACATAGCATATGGAGTATTATGGGCTTCTTGCAAAATATGGTGTCATCCTTACTATTAGGCACATATAGACGGTCATGATAATACAAATAATAATCATCCTTGATCTGATATGCAATAGGCTTCCCCTCTTGAATCATACTTATAACATTCTGAAATCTATGATTATCCTTTTGAGCATTCTTAACTTATTGCAACAAACTCGGCTTAACTTGAAACTCTATTAACAAACCCCTGTTACCAAGCAACTTTAAACTGACATTCATCACTTTCAAGGTTGAAATAAGCTTTCTACTCAAAGTATCTATGACAACATTAGCCTTCCTTAGATGATAGTCAATAAGGCAATCATAATCCTTTATTAACTCCATCTACCTCCTCTATCTCAAATTCAGCTCTTTTTATGTGGTAAGATACTTTAGACTCTTGTGGTCAGCGTAGACATAACATCTCTCTCCATATAGATAATGCATCCATATCTTTAAGGCAAACACAGTTGTTGCCAATTCTAAATCATGAGTGGGGTAGTTTTTCTCATGAGGTTTCAACTGTCTAGAAGCATAGGCAACTACTTTATCCTCCTACATAAGTGCAAACCCTAACCCATTTAAGGAAGCATTATTGTAAATGGTGAACTCTTTCCCTAAAACTAGCTAAACTAAAATAGGAGCCTCTATTAACATACTCTTAAGCTTATCAAAACTCTCTTAGCACTTACTATCCCATGCAAACTTAGCATTCTTTCTTAGAAGATGTGTCATAAGGGATGCAATCAAAGAAAACCCCTTGACAAACCTCCTATAAGAACCTACCAAACCTAAGAAATTTCTAATCTCTTTAGTATTCCTGGGTAGTTTCCACTCTATCATAGTTTTAACTTTATTAGGTTCTACCCTGATACCCTTTACTGAAGCTATATGTCTAAAAAATGATGCTTCCTCTAGCTAAAACTCACACTTACTGAGCTTGGCATATAATTTATCATCCCTTAATATCTATAAAACAATCCTCAAATGCTTCGCATGATCACCCCGATTCTTTGAATAAATAAGAATGTCATCAATGAAGATCACTACAAACTAGTCCAATAATGGCCTAAAGATTCGATTCATAAGATCTATAAATGTCGACGGTGTATTGGTTAACCAAAATGGCATCACCAAGAACTCATGGTGGCTATATCTCATCTTAAAAGTTGTCTTGTACATATTTGCCTCTTTTACCCTTAACTAATAATACACAAATCTAAGATCAATCTTAAAGAAGACACCTGCCCCTCTAAACTAATCAAACAAATCATCAATCTATGGTAAAGGGTATTTATTCTTGATGGTAACTTTATTCAGCTATCTATAGTCAACACATAACCTCAAAGAACTATCCTTCTTCTTGACGAACAAAACCAATGCTCCCTAGGGTGAAACACTCAGTCTGATAAAACCCTTATCTAGAAGCTCTTACAACTACAACTTTAATTCTTTTAACTCTATAGGAGCCATCCTGTATGAAGCTATGGAAATTAGTGTTATGCCTAGTAACACATTAATACTAAAATCTAGCTTCCTTTTTGGTGGCAACCTAGGTAGCTCTTTTGGAAAAACATCTTCAAACTCAGATACAATTGGTATCTTGCTTGTATTAGGCTCTTCCTTACTAGTGTCAATAACATAGCCAAAAATGCTTGACAACCCTTCCTTATCAACTTTCTTGCCATAATTGCAGAAATAACATTTTTCATATAGTCCAATCTTTCACCAATAATTGTTACTTTTATGCCATCACTTGCTTTGAGTGTGATCCACTTCTTCTTATAGTCCACTACTGCATGATACTTGGACAACCAATCCATGCCTAAGATAAAATTGAACTCATGGAATGGTAACTCAATGAGGCTAGTAGAAAAAGAATGCCCTTGTACTAATAGAGGACAATCTCTGTATACTTTATCAATAATGACATGCTGACCTTTTTGATTGCTAACTATAATCTCAATATCAAGCTTGTCTGACACTAAACCCCAATCTAAAGCTCATGCAGTACAAATATAAAAGTGTGTGGACCCTAGGTCTATAACTGCTAAAGGAGGTAAATCAAAGAGTTGAAATGAAGCTATTATAACATCCGGTGCGTCTATATCCTCTTTAGCTTGGATGGAATACTACCTAGCTGGAGCTTTGCTCTCTAACTTGTCATTCTATCTTCCCTCAGCTCTATCTTTTTGTATCCCTCTGATCTCTCCTTTGAGATGAATCTACAAGCTTTTTAGGACATTCGCTCCATATGTGACCTTTGGACCCGTAGCCCTAACATACTTTTGGTAAAGTTTTCCAACATGTACCCTGATGCTTCTAATTACAATGGTCACACTAAGGCTAAAGGGTATTACTAACTATAGATCTAAGAGCACATGAAGTCTGAGTCCATTGTTTGAACTGTGCTCTAGATCCTTACCCTAACTTATGAGTCTAGTCTTGTTTTTGAGTCTATTGTTGTTTAGACTGATCACCTTTTTGTCTTTTATGAAATATAGATATTGAATTACCTTAACCTTTTCCAAAGGACCTCATGTAGCCATTTCTTTTCTCCTGCAACTTATAGACCAACTCCACTGACTGGCATGCAGCAACCAAAGACAAAAAATCATGGATCTTTATAAGAAGAATCTGGAGCATAATATCAAGATTCAGCCTCTATCTTAAACCTTTTAGAGCACTCTTTTTCTATGGCAACAACCCTTGTAGCATACCTACTAAGTCTAGCAAACTCCTTCTCATACTCTGATACTATTATGTTTCACTGCTTTAGATCCATATAATGCTCTATGATATACTTCTTCTTAAATTCTTGGAGAAAGAATCCCCATGTCAAATTTTTTGGAGCTTTATGTTCAATAATAGTCTCCCACCACTTGAGAGCTTTTTCTAATAACATAGAGGTGGCACAGTCTCTATATTCCTCTTGAGCACATCTCAGTTGTTGCATGATCTATAGTGTCTTATCCAGCTAATACCCAGCCCTACTGGATCCCTCATACTCTTTTCTCCTAAAGAACTTAGCCCCATTCTTTATCATCCTCTCTAAGTAGGTCTTGTGTATAAGCTAATGTTTTGGTTGAGTTGGTAGAGGTACTAATGGATAAATCGCATCAATAGTAGTAGTAGTTGCAGACACTTACTTCATAAACTTTATCGTTTGCTCGAACCAAATAAGCTATCCATGTGGTCTTTGTGCTACTTACCTAACAGCACTCGATGTCATGGGCTCTACCCTAGCAACTCCTTATGCCACAGTAGTCAGAGCATAGCTCTTAACCTTCTCATCGTCTCTAGGTGTACTACAGCTTATCCTCAGATTTATAAGGAAAAGAAATAGATTATAGGCCTTGATATCTATAATTTAGTGATGTATACTTTTTGTCTCTTATATCACTCTTATGTAACCTATAGGTATAAAGTAATGCCTAAACTAGGCTTTAATATGACCACATGTGACACCCCTTACCCGATCCACACACTAGACCCAAATAAGGTGCGACACATAATCATTATTTGAACTACTCTGTAAAAACCCATGGAATAATTTTAAAAATTTTCTTTATATTTAAAACATAAATTACATGTTTAATTTGATAAAAACATGAGCAATCAAAGCTTATTTTAGGTATACGGTAGCATAATGGCTGTATCGGGACACTATCCCAAATAGTAACCTGTTAAAAACAACACTTTTATAGTATGTCAACACATTCCAACAACTTCTGGATCCATCTGACCCTTCAACAAAACATCACAATGTAGCATTTCACATCACAACACAAGCAAGTAACCTCATGAAAGCTTTTAAAGAAGATAAAAGTAATAAGTTTTACAGAACTTAATTTCAAAATACAGATTAGGCCTAATCCCTCATTTTTATTCAAAAGTATTATCATTATAGTTACATCACTACAAATTATACAAAATGAATATCAAAATAACCCAATTGATAGTGGCTTCTTAATCTCCTGTGAAACCTAGGCTTTGACTCTAATCTGCATTCTTTTAACATACACATTGCCAAAATAAACACAATGCACTAAGCTTTCACTTAGTGGTGAATCCAACATAATATACACTTTATGTCATGCAACAATGCAATGCACATGCAATTTACATCTTTAAAATCATGGCATAAAAATAAGAGCAAAAATTGTGACAACACCAACATAATTAATTAATTACATTTTACATGTCCAAATTAGTAACAAGTAACATTATAGAACAATATCATAACCAAAATCTCAAAGATACATTCGAAACATGTAATAGAGATTTAAAACCTTTTATCAATATTTAATTAAATTGCATGCCTATACTCATAAGACAACAAACCAAACTAGATAAGGGGGTCCATAATATGGCTGAAAGCCTAAGATAAATATACCTGCTGGTATCCAAGATAATTACACCAAAAGGTGCCCAAGATAAATGTACTCATAGGTACCTAAGATAATTGCACCTAAAGATGCCCAAAATAAGTGTAATGCCTCTTACCCAATCCCTAGAGGGACCAAACAAGGAATGTTACTTCCCGATGGTCAACCATCTTATTTCTACTCCACCTGTCATTCATTTAAAACTTATTGACTTAACTACTCAACTTGCGTTGTATGGTGATTTTGCTGCCATAACCAATTATTATTCTTAACTAGATTGCATCTTACTATTATAACCTATTTATCTAACTGTTATTCATTTTATAGAAATTTCATTAGTATAATAGTTATCGGGGAAAACGTAAGGTTTTAAACATATGAAAAAGCATTTTTATATAATCAAGTATCCAACCTTCACATCCTGGACCCATCTGGTCCTCCAAGCATCATCCACACCACAACACAAGCAACATAGGGTTTTAGACCCACAACATGCAAGATCACACAGTCAGGGATATATTGTAACAACCCTTACCTAGTTCTACCTTAAACAGGCAAGGTATGTCACTTCCTATTGAGCTTACCCATCCTAGGATTTCCCTAAGGGCCTTTTATTTAACTTCTACCGAACTTTGACTAACCTTGACCCACATGTTCTTAAAACCATTCTAATCATTTATTTACTTATTACTATCTACTTTAGATCGTTAAAATCCCTATCAAGTGCTACCAGACATTTCTAGAAATTCGAGCAGCATAATGACTGCCCTAGTTACTAACCTAAGTGAACCTGTAAGGAAAAACACTTCTAAATCACTATCCTTCCTTATTCCTCATTTGAACCCTTTGGTCCTCCAGACAACAACCAATAACACAATATCACAATCAATTTCACAAGTCACAGGGTTGTAGACCCATCAGCATGCATATATGCAAAATTAGACATTTATTTACATACATAGCTATACATACATGCAAGTTATAATTCAGTTGTATGCATAGCCTATTATACCCACTCTATCTACATACATGAGTGCATTTCTACATATATATAACTCAAAAAGGAAAATAAAATACTAAAGACTTTTAGTAGCTACACTGGTGGTGGAGTCTAACGCTGCTCCGTGTCTATCTATCACCTACGCATCAGAACACTGACACACTGAGTACAATACTCAGTAGTGGAATAAAACAATTATATTATGTCACATCATGAAACATGCAATAGGTTATGTTCCACACATAGTAAGTTGTCCTAAAACCCTAGGTTTATTTACTCACTTAAGTCAGCTTACTTATGTGATTACTTATTCATTTATCCATCCTCATAGCTCCTGTTATCCTTTTATAGGCCCATAGACAGGCTACACTTTAAGACATTAGATAGCGGAATGTGTCCTATGCAGTGGCCCACTTTTTGAGCCTAGGTAGAACCACCTACCTCACCCAATAGTAGGGACCTATTTGTGGACCACTTCCAATATCGGACTAGCAGGTAATAGGGACCCGTCTGTAAACTAGTCCTAATATCTGCGAATCATATCAATAATAACACAAATATGTATAGTAGGGAACCATCCATAGACCACTCCCAATATCCATAAATACATTAATCATTGTGTATAGTACATTATACTATCTTAGCGGCTGCATCTGCCACAACCAATACAGGGCATAGGGCCCTAAGGGGACTGACTACCTAGTAGCTACTCTATCCCCTAGTTAACCGATCAACCCATCCAATGGGTGTTTAACTAATGGGCCATTAACCATTTTAGACCAGATTCATTATTAATTTATCCTTAGGTTACACTTCTAGACCTAATTCACACAATTAATTGCGACTTTGCTACTATTGCAAAATTCACTATTCCTTTGGTCAGTTTCCACAATTGACACTATTCAATTGGTCATTTTCTTACCTCATGCCTTTTATTATCCTTACTATACACACTATATTTTCATGGTTTCTTTGCCTTATTATTCTCACATTATTTCCGCCTTGTACCATATCCTAATTTACTAAGTGTCCGCTCACATTTCCACCTTTACTTAGGCTACATTTTAAGCTACGTAACATGCAAATTTTAGGTCATTTTGCTTATTATTTCCACACTTCATTTCCATAATATTGGCACCTCATTTGCATTCCATATTCAACCACACATACCATGCATATTATAAGCTATCATTCGACCACTATTACACACACACACACACATGCCATTTCTTACTAAATTATTCTATAAATCATATTAATTTGGTACCTAAAGCCTACTTATAATCACATTTCACCTAAATAACATGCACACACACACCATGTCATAATTCCATACAAGATAACATGTATAAATGTACACAAACAAGCATGACATAGTATAATTGAGTTATTCCACATACCTAGGGTGTATGTACACCCCTTTCTCCACCAC
>CANXYI010291407.1:0-11811 GCA_948208565.1 Hura crepitans | reverse complement strand
TTTTAAGTTTAATCCTTCCTAGTATTATAATCCAATAATATTCAAAACATACACTTAAGGCCATACATTCGTAATTTTGACATAACCCCAACCATACAAATATACACATAAAAGTTATAGCATTTTGCCAAGTAGCCACCTTATCACACCTTTTCCACCTCTCATTATGTTTTTCACTTTAGCCTATCTTAATTATTCAATTAACATCGCTTTTACCATGACTAAATATTAAGCCATGCATACATGCACATACCACATGAATAACACACATAATCCTACACTTAAACTTAGGAGTTTCATACAATTAAATGTTTAGACCATTAGTTTCACTTATTCAATTCACTATATAACATTACATATTAACTAATCTCAAATATAACTAAAATACCCAACCACGCCCTTTTACATACCATTTGGCCCTACCTAGTACAACTCTTTGAATTTTTCATTCCATTCTAATTTATATCCAAATCATGTTATAAGCATCCTTGCCATACCATTCAACTTATATTCCACATGCTATCATATAAGATTTCAACCACTCAAGTATGCAACCATATACTATAGTTATCAAAACAAGCATATAACACATATATTTTAATGAACATAGTTACCTAGATGTTCTTAGCATCAGTTACACCATTTTGCCCTATCGTTACACCAATTACATAAAGCTTCAACCATTTCATCCATAACATACACAATGTTAACATTAAAAAATTCGTAATAAATTCCTCAAAATTCCTAACATGAAATTGATAATAGAAATCCTTAATTGACATTAAAATCCACTATGGAAAATTATTAAACCTTGAATTGAATCAATTACTTAAGATTTGGTCACTATTCACCTATGCTCTCTTCCTTCAATTTTTAGCATCTTTCTTTTGTTTTGACTCTTAATTAATGATGTAGAGTTTATAGAGGTTGAGTTAATATAGGATTTTTATGTAGTAAGGCAAGATTTAGTGATTTAAGAAGAAAAAGAATGGAGGAGGTAGAAGAGGTGATACCGTTGGCCAGAGGAAGAAGTATGGCAAATGATTTTATCTAAATATTTGTGTGTATCTATTGAAACCTCATATTATATGCGACATATATACATTATATACAATCAATAAATGCATAGTAAAACATCAATGTTATTAAAATTAGTATTTAATAATAAATTATTACAACTACCATATAAAAATTTAACTTGAAATTAAAATAATATAAAGCTATTGTCTATTTATACTTATCAATAATATTTACAGTAACACTAATGCACTAAACAAACACACTTAATTCAAACAACATTTATTTAGATAAAAATGCAAGTATACTTTTAACACATGAATAATGATTGTAATGAACTCTCTTTACTTGTGATTTTAATCCTTCTACTTTAGCTAATGCAGGGACTCAATTCACGATGTTCGCTGTATTAACTTATTACCTGAGCATCAATATGAAAGTCAATGCATTAAGTATAAGGACTTAATGATGTATTATAATAGTATAGAACTTATATTCCTTATGTCATTGAATGATGTATCCTTAATTCTTGTATTAGTCTTTACCTATTCCTCCATCTTTCTTATGTCTTTCTATAAGTATGTATAAAAATTAATCAGAGTGTCAACTTTATTCTTAATATTGTTCATTTATTTTATTCTCCTAATTATTAGGAATAAATATTAGATACATAGTAGCTTCATTTTAACTTTTACTATATTCCTTTGCCTTTTTATCAAGTTTAATGTTCATGAGTATTTATGTTTCAAGTCTTTTACTTTGTCTTAAAATTTCTTTTCTATGCAAATTTTTTTCATCTTTATTGCCTCTCACGCTACCTTTAAAATTGGATAGCAGATGATACTTAACAAACTTTCCATGTAGTATAATTTCTATAAATACTTCATCAATATATTTGTATGTGTGCGTTTACAATATTCCTTTATGTCTACCTAAAACTTTTATCATTCCTTCCTTATTTTTCCCTTTATATTGTCTAAATTTTTCATAGACTCATTAATCCACATCTTTTTGTCTTTTGATATTTAATTATTCAATTCCATTTTTAATTTGTATCTAATAAGTCCATATCACCTATGCCATTCTTAGGTACATAGCATTCATAGTACTTTATGACTATGATATTAATCATGTTATTTATCCTCTATAAATCATTTCAGTATTTCTCATTTTATAACATCCAATTTCAATACTATAAAATAATTTCTTGTATATTAATCATTTTCAACCCCATTATTTCTTTACTCAACCCATATTTGATAGACAAGCTTTTAGCACTTGATATTAGGATCTAAATTGTGCAGTGGCCCACATTTTTTACCATTGTAGCTATAACTACCATTTCCACCTAATAGCAAGGGTTTGTTTGTAACACTCGTGAAACACAATTTCAAGGACCGTACTTTTAGAGGCTCGAATAGTGTTCCTTATGATGCGAAACACTAGAGAAGGATATTATTAGTCATAAAACTTTGACAAGCTAGAAAATGATAAAAATGAATGAATTAAAAGATTTAGTAGAACCAATAATTCGAAACGAACCATAAATAAGTGTATAGGAAGATAAAAAGAATTTATGATAGGATTGGCTTAGGATGTGCCTAGATGGACTTGAAAACTTCATACCCTGAAGGTAAAAAATTCCAATGAGTTCATTAGAGAAGGAATTTCAAATTTCGAAGGTCGTTTACTATTTATTCGAAATATTTTATTTATGCGAGTGAATAGTGAATTAAGAAAATGTATGGAATTTTGGCCCAAAATTTTATGAATTACTACATGACATAAAATGATGAATTTTGTACCAAGATCATAATTTTTAGAGGTTTAGAATAAGAGATATTAATTTTTGAAGTTTAACACAAAATTAAGCTAAATGGGGCACATAAATCGAGATTTATGTGGTTGGGCCCTATGGGCTACTTAAAAAAAAGCCTAATCTAGTGTGTTGCAGCCCATAAACACTAAAATGAACTCATCCCCTCCACCGAAAAGCCCAAAAAGCTGAGAGCTGAAGCCATAGCCTCTCATGACTTTTTCTCTCACCTAGTCCCTAAAGCGTGCCCAAATTCTTCAAATTAGACCATTAGAAAGTACCATCACACCCTAGATAACCTTTTAGAAGTGGAATTAGAGTGAAAGAAGGGCTAAATTTAGAGTTTGAGCAAAGGAGTGAATAGTGTCACTCAAATTGGTATGAGAGAGAATCTTATTTTTTATTTTTGTTAAATAGACTAGGAATGATTCTAAGTTTAAAGATGTAATCAAAATTTTAATTAGAGATAAAAAGGATTTTATAGGGTTTTTTTTTAAATTGATATATGTGTATGTAAGCAAAGAGAAAGGAAAAGAAAAAAAATGCTAGTTTCGATGTCTTGAAGTGGTGAATGTCATTTTTGAGGTAAGTGAACGTGATTTAAAGATATACATGAATGTTGGCATGAAAATGTGTATGATTATCTTATATAGAAATGAAGAAAATGCTATTTACATGTATGTGTTTAATGGTACAAATTGAATAATTGATGTATATATACATATGAATGAAATAAATGTGGCAAAATGTCATTAAATGAAAATGTGTACCAATAAACCTATATTGGGCGAATGGTGTACCTTAAGGATATGCTTGAATAGTTGATTATTATATTTAGAATTGTGTAATAAATGAATGAATATTATATGTAAAAATGAATAATGTATGAAATGAAAATTAATGTCATGAAAAGAATGATTAATAAGTAAGGTCAACAGTGGTCGAAATATGCATATGGGAAATTATATGTAAAATGAATATAAATGTGCATAATTTGTCTAAATTTGACAATTATATTTAATTTGAAAGAAGTATGATGAAATTGAATTGAAAAGAGGATAAAATGTGACGATAACACATGAATGTATATTCTAAATTTTTAAACATTTAGATTGTGCAAATAAATTCTTAAGATATGTCTTATGATGGAAATAAATTAAATAATGGATAAAGGTACAATGTGATGATAAACTTGGTGGAAAACCAAAGGCATAAAAATAATAGTGATTAAGTAAATCACTAGGAAATGAAAAATAAAAGATAAATAGACTAATTAAAAATGAAAATGAATTATGCTAAATAAGCTCTACCTAATTGATAAATAAAAATAGACCGATGGCCCGTATAGTTAGACACCCATTAGATAGGTTGACCTATCAACTAAGAATAGAGCAATTGCTAGTTTTGATCGAACAGATCAATACCATTTTTTTTATCATAAGAAATGGGTGCAACTGTAATTGAGATCCATTTTAGTCTATTGCATAGTATAAAATAATATGTTGGTACAGCTGTAGTTAAGGTTCATATAACTACTGCATAAAATGAAATAAGTATGTAGGTGCAGCTATAGTTAAGGTCCAAAATACGGACCACTGCACACTTAAAATTTCATTATCTAGTGTTTTAGGTGTAGTCTATTAGTATGGGCCTATTAAAGAAATTGATAATTAATTATCAGTTAGTGGTTGTAATAGTATTAAATGAATGCAAGATACTATATTGTTGTATTATGGCAATAATTGGTGGCATATAATGATTAAAATTTTGAAATGAAATTATAAATTGTTATGTATTGCTATAATTATTATAATAGCATAATTGTACGAATGAATGTGAAAGCATGCATATAGTTACCTCATATTCACCGTTGAGTTTTACTCAACGACGCATAGGTTGACGTTAGGAACATACAAGAAGTTGAGCCTTAGTAGTTGAAGCGTTTAAGTCATTTGGTATTTTACTTTTTTTTAGTATTTCAACTGTATAGGAATTGTACTCATATATTTATAGTCTTTGCTATGAATTAAATGATATAAAGTTTTAAATGTCAAAGGTAAACTGATGAAATGAAGTGTATAAATGAATGCATATGCATGTTGATGAAAATGGGTCTAAGACCCTGATTTTGAATGCTACTATATAATTGTACAATTTTTGAATGTGTTGTGCTAATTATGATGAGATTTGGAGAACCAAAGGGTCTAAGTGTTGGAGATTGTATGTATGATTATTTATAAGTGTTTATTTTTGCAAGAAACATTTTTGGATTTTTACTCGAATAGTCAATATGCTGTCTAATTTTGTATAAAATCTTTTTGGACGAAAGAAACAGATTTTCAAATGCATTTTAATTGATCTAAAATTTAAATAAAGTTAAACAAATAAATCCTTAAGGTAATTTGGGGATGGGTAATTGTAAGGAAAGGTTCATACCTTTATCTAGTTTCTCATGGAATTGGGTGTAGGTGTGAAAATGTTTTTGGTATCAGAGCCTATGTTTAGGCATTCTTAAGCAGGTTATGCTTGAGTACATATCTAAAGAGTTAATACCAATGTCAGCTACTGTTTATAAGGCTTGCAGTGTTTTCTCCTATAGAGATATGATGAGCAAATTGACTTTACTTTATCGAGGTGAAAAGGCTGTAAGCTTTACTCCCACTACAGTACAAAGGGTAGGAGCTAGTGCAAGGGAACCTACTAGGAGTGATGATGTATAGGTAGTAGACTAAAGGATAGATTCCACTTATCATGCTACAACAGATTATAGATTTGTTATGGCTGACAACTTTAGCAGCAGCTCAGCCACCTCCACCACTGCCTGCTCCAGTACAACAAGTGGCACCCTAAAAGACATAAAAAGATTAAAAAATATAGGAGCCACTAATTTTGAGGGGACAACATATGATAATACAGGAAAGGCAGAATTATTGTTGGAGAAATCAATCAGAATATTTGAGCAACTAGAGTGTACACTAGTTAAGAACTTAAAATGTGCTACCTACCTGCTACAAGCTAATGTGCATTATTAGTGGGTAAAGGTAAAGAGGAGGAAGCTAGCTAAAGAAGTAACATGGAACTTCTTTCTTTAGGATTTCCATAACAGGTACATCATGGAGATATGCCTGGATAGAAAAAGGCAAGAGTTCATAGACTTAAAGCAAGAGAACAAAATGGTTTTAGAGTATAAGAAGGATTTCTCGAGGCTCAGTAGATATACGGAGGAATATATATCCATTGAGGAAGCTAGATACAAGAAATTCGAGAAGGGATTAAATATAGATATGAGAATGTAGATATCTAACCCTAGAATCAGAGTTTTCTCCCTATTAGTGCCAACAACCTATGCAATAGAGGAAATGAAGCTGAGAATTCTTTAAGAAGAAGAGAGCTCTAAATGTTTGCTAGGGCAGTAGTGCACTGAAGGGAAGAGATAGAAAGAAAGTCATGGGAACCAATAGTCATAAAGATAATGCTAGGGGCCAGAGGTAGGGTTAAGGCTTATAGAATAGACCGAGACCTTTTGAACAAGTTTCTAGTACACTGAGAACAACAAGCAGGAATTCACTTCTAGAATGTAGGATATGTTAGAAGAGACATCTAGGATAGTGCTGGTTTAAGAAAAAGACTGAGGGATGCTTTTTGTGTGGTTTTAAGGATCATTTCAAGAGAGATTGTTCGGAGAGATAAACTAAGACATAGAGTACTACACAAGCTGCTGGCAGAGGCTAGAAGGTAGAAACAAATAAGGGAATTGAGAGCTAGAGAGCTTAGATAGAGACATGAGCACCAGCTCGCCAGTATGCGATTAGATCTAGAAAAGAGGCTGAGGCATCTAGTGTCATCTTCGATACATTTTCTCTCTTTAACTCTAATGTATTGGCTTTGATAGATCCTAGTTCTATCCATTCATACATATGCATAGCACAAGCATTTGATAATGGTTTAGAGCTTGATCCCATAGACATAGATATTCTAGTCAGCAATCCGATTAGATAGATTGTGATAGTGAATCGAGTTTTTAAGTGTTCTCTTGTAATAATCCAAGATAAGGTATTCTTAACCAACTTGATTGAACATCTATTCCATAAGTTCAATGTGATCTCCAATAAGTATTAGATGTCTAAGCATCGAGAATGGTTGATTTTGAAAAGATAAAGCTCACACTTCAGACTGTTGAAGGAAATGAAGTTATTATCCTTGGCAAGGGTAATTCTCTGCCTAATCTAATATCAGCCATATCAGCTAGGAGGCTCATCTAAAAGGGATGTGAGGCTTTTCTTGCATACATCATTAATACTTAGAATGATTCTTCTCCAAAGATTAATCATATACCTATGGTGTCAAAATTTCCTAACATTTTTCCTGAGGATGTTCCAGGATTGCCACCATATAGAGAGTTAGAGTTTGAGATTAAAGTGTTTCCTAGTACGACACTAGTATCGGTTACTTTGTACCAGATGGCACCTATATAATTGAAAGAGTTAAAAATCTAGTTGTAGGAATTGCTAGAAAAAGGATTCATTAGATCAAGTGTTTTGCTATAGGGAGCATTAGTTTCATTTGTGAAATAGAAATATGAATCACTAAGGTTGTGCATTGACAACAGATAGTTAAATAAAGTGATAGTGAAGAACAAGTATCCACTACCTAGAATTGATGATTTGTTTAACCAGCTCAAGGGAGCAAGTGAATTATCAAAGATCAATTTGAGGTTGGGTTATCACTAGTTGAGATATAAAGAAAGTGATGCTCCAAAGACTACATTTAGAAAAAGATATAGACACTATGAGTTTTTAGTGATGCCATTTGGGCTTACTAATGCACCGATAGTGTTCATGGATTTGATGAACTGAATTTTTAAGTCTTATCTAGACTAGTTTGTTGTAGTCTTCATTGATGATATTTAGGTGTATGCCAAGATTAAAGAGGAGCACGAACAACACTTAAGACTTAGACTACAGACATTAGGAGAGAAATAGCTTTATACAAAGCTGAGTAAGTTTGATTTCTAGTTGATAGAGGTGTCTTTCTTAGGACACATTGCATCTACAAAAGGGATCAAAGTAGACCCAAGTAAAGTAAAAGCAATGATGGGGTGGAAGCCACCTAGGAATGTGATAGAGATCTATATTTTTCTAGGTTTGGCTAGGTACTATAAAGGATTTTCCTTGATAGTCTTACCAATAACAAGTTTGCTTAGAAAAGATGTGAAATTTGTCTAGGATGACAAGTGCCAAGCAAGTTTTGATAGAATTAAAGTGATGTTGACTGAAGCACCTATCCTTACACAACCAAAATAAGGTAAAGATTTTGTGATATATAGTGATGCTTTGCACAATGGGCATGGTTTTGTATTAATGCAAGAGGGAAAAGTGATTGCTTATGCTTTAAGGTAACTAAAGCCACATAAGAAGAATTAATTAAAGTATGATCTAGAACTAGTAGCTATAGTGTTTGCACTGATAGTGTAGAGACATTATCTCTATGGTGAGAGGTGTTACATTTACACCAATCACAAGAGTTTACAGTATCTCCCTACTTAGAAGGAATTGATTTCAAGGCTGTGGAGATGGATGGAATTGATCAAGGACTACAACTATTTGATTGACTATGACCCCAAAAAAAAGCCAATGTGGTTGTTGATACATAGAGCAGAAAGATGATAGCTACCTTGAGATCGATCAATGCTCGAATTGAGTATACTTTAAATGATACTATCTTTGTAAAGCTATGGTTGAAACCTAATTTTAAGCAATAGGTGAAAGAGGCACAAAAGCAAGATGAGTAGGTTGTGAAGCTTACAACTAAGGTTAAAGAGGTGAAGACTATAGGATTTGAGATTAGAGGAGTTGATTGTCTATATTATATGGATAGACTATATGTTCCTGATGTTGATGACTTGAGAAAGAAGATATTGTAAGAAGCACGTGATTCTCCATATGCTATGCATCCAGGAAGTATGAAAATGTTCTTAGATTTGAGACCTTATTAATGTGGTTAGGGATGAAAAAAGTTATGGTAGAGTACTTGTTAAGATGTCTGATATGTCAGCAATTAAGGCTGAACATCAAGTTCCCTCTAGATTGTTACATCCTATACCAATACTAGAGTGGAAATGGGAGAAGGTGACCATGGACTTTGTCATAGGATTGTCAATGACCAAAATCAAATGTGATGCTATTTGGGCAATAGTTGATAAATTAATGAAGATAGTTCACTTCATTCTAGTTTAAATGCATTATTCGCTAGGCAGGTTGGTATAGTTATACATAAATGAGATAGTGATGTTACATAGAGTGCTAGTGATGTTGCATAGAGTGCTAGTGAACATGATTTTAGATAGAGATTCTAGGTTTACTTTTAGATTCTAAAAGAAATTATAAAAGGCTTTGGGGACAAGACTGAGTTTCAACACTGCATTTCATCCACATACTGACTATCAGTCAGAAAGGGTTATACATGTGCTAGAAGACATAAGCTGGGATCAATACTTATCAATAGTAGAGTTTACATATAACAATAGCTACCAGGCTAGCTTAGGCATGGCACCGTATAAGGCTTTGTATGGCAAACAATTTAGAACTCTACTTTGCTAGTGTAAAGCTAGTAAGAGCAAGGTAATAGGACTAGATTTGGTCAACGATATAGAAGAGAAAGTTAAAGTGATAAGAGACAGATTGAAAGCTACTACAGATAGGTAGAAGTCATATACTGACTTGAAGTGGTGGGATATATAGTATGAAGTCAGAGATAGGGTTTTCTTGAAAGTATCTCCATGGAAAAAAATATTGTGATTTGGCAGAAAGGGAAACTTGAGCTCGAGATTCAATAGGCCATATGAAATTACAGAGTGTGTGGGTCTAATGGCTTATCAGATGGCACTGCCACTAGAGTTACAACAGATACATTTTGTTTTTCATGTATCGATGCTAAGAAGATATCAATTAGATCTAATGCATGTGATAGCAGCTAAAAAAGTGCAAGTTCAATTGGACTTGACTTATGAAGAAGACTAGTGCAGATTTTAGCACGGGAAGTCAAGTAGCTAAGGAACATAACCAAACCACTAGTGAAAGTGTTGTGGAAGCACCATCATACAGAAGAGGCTACATGGGAGAGTGAGGAACATATGTAGGCTTAATAACCATAGTTGTTCTCTTTAAGTAATTTCACAGATGAAATTTTCTTAAAAGGGGAAGAAATGTAATGCTCGTGAAACACAATTTCATGAACAGTGCATTCTAAAGCCCGAATAGTGTTCCCCATGGTGCAGGGCACTATATAAAGGCTAGAGAAGGATATCACTAGTCATAAAAGTTTGATGAGCCAGAAAATGATAAAAACAAATGAATTAAAAGATTTAACAAAACAAATAATTCATAATGGACCATAAATAAGTATGTAGGAAGATAAAAAGAAATTATGCCGAGATTGGTTCGAGATATGCCCGGATGGACCAAAAAATATCATACCCTGAAGGTTAAAAATTCCAATGAGTTTATTGGAGAAGGAAATTTAATTTTCAAAGGTCATTTACTATTTATTCAAAATATTTTATTTATGTGAGTGAATAATGACCTAAGAAATGTATGAAATTTTGACTCGGAATTTTACGAGCCACTAAATGACAAAAAATGATGAATTTTGGTACCAAGATCAAAGTTTTTGTTTAGAAGAAGAGATATTAATTTTCAATGTTTGACACAAAATTGAGCCAAACAAGGCATAAAAAATGAGAGTTCAGTGGTTGGGCCCTATAAGCCACTTTCATAGAAGCCCATTTTAGTGTGTTGTAGCCCATAAACACTAAAATGAACTCATCCCCTCCACCAAAAGCCTAAAATGCTAAGAGCTCCTCCCATAGCCTTTCATGGCTTCTTCTCTCACTTAGTCACTAAAACAAGCCCAAATTCTTCTAATTAAACCATCAAAATGTACCTCCACACCCTAGATAACAATTTAGTAGTGAAATTGGAACAAAATAATGACTAAATTTAGAGTTATAGCAAAGGAGTGAATAGTGTCAATCAAATTGGTAAGTGAGAGAATCTTACTTTTTATTTTTGTTAAGTAGACTAGGCATGATTCTAAGCTTAATGATGTAATTAGATTTTTAATTAGAGTGAAAATCAATTTTGTCGGATTTTTAAAAAAAAATTGATGCATGTGTATGTAGGTGAAGAAAAAAGAAAAGAAAAAGAAGGCTAGTTTTGGTGTCTTGAAGTTATGAATATCATTTTTGAGGTAGGTGAATGTGATTTAAACATATACGTGAATGTTGGCATGAAAATGTGTATGATCATCTTGTATGGAAATGAAGAAATTACTATATACATGTATGTGTTAATGGCACAAATGGAATAGCTGATGTATATATGCATATGAATGGCATAAATATGGTAAAATGGCATTGAAAGAAAATGTATACCAATAAAACTATATTAGTCGAATGGTGTACCTTAAGGGTATGCTTCAATAGTTGCTCATTATGTGTAGAATTGAGTTATAAATGAATGAATATTATATGTAAAAATAAATAATGTATGAAATGAAAATTAATGTCATGAAAAGAATAATTAATGTGCAAGGTCAATAGTGGCTGAAACATACACATGGGAATGTGTATGTAAAATGAATATAAATGTGCATAATTTTCCTTAATATGATAATTATATGTCATTTGAAAGATGTATGATGAAATAGAATTGAAAAGATGATAAAATGTGATTGTAATACATGAATGTATTTTATGAATTTTTAAGCACTTGGATTGTGCAAATAAATTCATAAGATATGTCTTATGATGGAAATAAATTAAATAATGGATAGAGGTATAATGTGATGATAAACTTAGCAGGAAGCCAAGGGTATAAAAATAATGGGGATTAAGTAAATAACTAGAAATTGAAAAGGAAAAGATAAATACACTAACAAAAAGTGAAAATGAATTATGTTAAATGACCTCTACCTAAATG
>CANXYI010291282.1:0-14997 GCA_948208565.1 Hura crepitans | reverse complement strand
TCAAGCCCATTATACCATATTACTTTAAGCCATTTTCAAGTCCCTTTTCAACTTCATTCTAACCTTTAATTCCTTACCTATCTTTATTCATTTTCATGCCTCATTACTCACACATGTTTATATACTTCTGCTAAGTTCATGTTACACATTTCACGCTCAATATGCCATGCCATTCTTACACACATATACCATGCCACACATGTACATCATGCCAAACCTACCTCACATACCTCAGCCAAAGCTTGTTAATGGCTATATTCATATTTTTTTCACATTTACTCATCCATACACATACAATGGCATCATTTAAGCATACATACACACACACACACATATCACATACCATGCAAACTAAGCCTTGACTTGCCTTGTACATGCCTCGGCCATACCAAGAAAATATGCCTACAAGCATTTTTCACTAAATTCACCACCTATAGCTACAATGCCATCCCTAACACACTCATTCCCATTGAATGTCCCATGCTACCATGCCATACACATACCTTGCAACCTAAGGTACCTCTCGGCCACTCAAAGCAACACCACCAAAGCTTCCCTTTTTCACCATATGCACACACCATTTATTAATTTCCATATCAAACACATTAAAAGCCATCAAATTCCCACCTAATTCAAGCTATACACATAGCACACACACTCACCAACCTCTTAGCAAAAGTGAGGCTATAACCTTTTCCTCATTCTTTCCACCAAATCATCACACAAACCATTCATTTAGCATGAAAATAACCCCATTGTAAGCATAAGACACCATTTTACATGTGCTAATCACCATAACTACAAGTTCCCTACATTGTTCCTACACAAATTGCACATGAATTCTAAATGGCATGTCTCAAATACATTAAATTTGCATGCCTACACTTGAAATGGAGCCTTGCTTACCCTTTGGCATCTTTATTCTCCTTGTTGAACCTCACTTCCCCTTGTTCTTCCATACATGCTTTATTGCCTTAGAAAAACCATAGAAAATAAGTCCCCAAATAAAATCTAAAAACATAGGCACTCTTAGGATGATAGAATCCTTTAGAAAATAAAATAAAAAGTGGAAGGAGACACTTACACACCAATTTGAATTTTTCGCACCCTTCCTATTTACATTTAGCATTTCTTAATTTTTCTTAAATTCCATGGTCATCTATGGCCTCCATAACCTTTAAGGCTCAATTGCTACCTAGCTAAAAGGATTTTTTTATGACAATTAGAGGCTAAATTAGGCTTGGGAAGCCATTAAAATGGAGGGAGAAATGAGGAGATGGCATCAGGAAAGAGAGGGAAAAAAGAAGGAAAAAAGTAGAAGGGGAGTGACTCATGACAAGTGGATGTTTAGGTGGCAAGGAAGAGTATTTATAGTGGCCATAGGTAGCTCAGGTGATGACACGTGTCACCTGAACTTGTCGAAAATGCTCGATTTTGATAAAAACTTTGAGGAATTTTAAAAAATCACTTAAACCTCTAAAAATCATTGTGTTTATTTTAAAAATTCTTAATTAGGCCTATTTAGAGGTTCATAAAGTTTCACGATCGAATTCCTTAGCAAGACAGTTAACTAACTGCCTCAATTACATGCAAACCTAAAATTTAGGGAAAAGTAGCAAATGATCTCAAAATTTAAAAACTCCTTCACCAATGGCCTCAAGAGAATTTTTGACCTTCAGGGTATGGTATTTTTAGGTATGTTTAGGCACATCCCGGGGCATTCCTGGCCTAAATCCATTTGAGCCTATAGACCACTAGATTTTTACCTAAAATAATTTATTGGTTCTAATAAATCTTTAAATTAAGCCATTTTCATCATTTTTAAGCCTCTCAAAGTTTCATGACCAACACGCCCTGCCTCAGGCCTCATAAAGGTAACCGTACACTCCGAGCACACTTTTCAAACCTCGAAGATTCAGAACCTTAACTTACAGGCATTAAAGAGAGAGGTGATTTTGCAACTTTAGAATACTAGTTAAAGAGAACCATCATAATCTTATAATAGCTAAGATGCACTCCTATAAAGAACATGATATGTGTAACTTCTCTCCTTTAAGAAGAGGCTTTTAAATGGTAGGAGAGTATCACAAAGTATAAGGCATAGGTAGATTTGACATAGAGTTTCTTTCTAGTTGAGTTTAAGAAAAAGTATATTACTAATAATTATTTAGACAAAAAAGGTAAGAATTCATTGATCTGAAGTAGAAACATAGAACCATTTTAAAGTATGAGAAGGATTTTGCAAGGCTAAGTAGATATGGAAAAGAAAAGGTAGCAACAAAAGTGTAACAATGTAATATGTCTAAGAAAGGCTCGATATGGCAACAATAAAGATTAAAGATTTCTCTACCCTTATGGCAACCTCTCATACTATTACAAAGATACAAAAAGAGAAAAGGGAAAGCTTTTAAAAGTAGAGATCATATGGATAGGGGCAAGCTAGTTTGACTTTTTATTCAGAGAAGAGATACAAGAGTGATCAATCTAAGAAAACACAATAGTAGAGGGAAGGTCAGACTCAAAAGTCTAGTCAAGGTTTTTAGGCAGTCAATACACTAGCCTCTATGGCTAGGTGTGCACTAGTAGCCAAGTGTGAGTATTACAATAAGAAACATAGGGGTATTTGTTAGAAAACCATTCCTAGAGCATGTTACAGGTGTGGCTCTAAAGACCACCGCTAAAAACATTGTCCTAAGAATCCTATCTCATCTACACAGTTTTATGATTCATCTCTAATTAGTCTAAGAGGTTAAATAAGAGATAGAGAAGATAGATAGGGTGGTAGCTAGAGGCCTATATTAGAGATAGGGAAAAGGTTAAAACCCAAAGCTCCTACTCATAGTATGCCATTAGGGCAAGGGAATAAGTTGATTCATTAGATGTGATCATAGGTACATTTTTTCTCTTTGATTTACTTACTTTGGCTTTAATTGTCTAGGTTCTACACATTCATATATATGAACTGCATGGGCAAAAGATAGAGGGTTAGAGTTAAAACATCTTGATATAGATATTATGGTTAAAAACCCCATAGGGTAACATGTGGTAGTTAACAAAGTATATAAGGAATGTCCTTTAACAGTTTAAGGACATATATTTTTTATTGATCTCATTGAACTACAATTCGATGAGTTTGATTTAATCTTTGGCATGGACTAGTTGTCCAAGTACCATGCGATGGTCAATTGTAGAATGAAGAGAATTTCTCTTCAAACATCCAATGGGTCAAAAATCATAATTATGGGAAGAACGAAATTTCTATCCAATGTTATATTAGTTATGGCAGCTAAACAAATGATGAGGATAGTTTGTATGGCTTGCTTGGTATATATGTATGAAACCAAGAATGGAAAACCAATTGTAATCAGATACCAATGGTGTGAAAGTTTTTAGACGTGTTTCTAGAGGAATTGCCAGGTTTACCACTAGCCTGGGAGCTAGAGTTTGGAATAGAAGTTCTACTTGGTACTACACTAGTATCTATAGCTCCTTGTAGAATGGCACTAATAGAATTAAAGGAATTGAGATACAGTTACAAGAACTAATTGATAAAGGTTCATAATATCGAGTGTATCACCATATGGAGCACTAGTTTTATTTGTGAAGTAAGATGGATCTTTGAGATTATATAATCCTTTACCTCGTATCGATGATATATTTGACCAGCTTAGAGGTGTAGGTATCTTATCTAAGATTGACCTAAGATTAGGGTATTATTAGCTAAGGGTTAAAGAAGTAGATGTGGCTAAGATAATTTTTAGAATCAGATATAGGTATTATGAGCTTTTAGTAATGCCATTTTAGCTTACCAATGCTTTTGTAACCTTTATGGATTTGATAAATAAAATCTTCAACTTATCTGGAACAGTTTATCATGGTGTCTATAGATGATATCCTAGTTTATTCTAATAATGGGGAAGAGTATAAGCAATATCTTAGAATTATTCTATAGATAATGAGGGATAAGAAGCTCTATGCCAAACTATACAAGTGCAAGTTTTGGCTTAATGAAGTGTTATTTTTAGGACACATAGCATCAACAGAAGGTATAAAAGTTGATCTTAGCAAGATATAGGTAGTTATAGAATGGAGCTACCTAGGAATATAATTGAGATAAAAAAAAGTTTCTTAAGTTTGGCTAGTTACTATAGATGATTTGTCAATAGCTTTTTTATGATTATAATAGCTATGACTCATCTATTATGCAAGAATGTTTAGTTCATTTAGGATGACAAATGTTAAGAAAGTTTTAACAAGTTAAAAGCTATGTTGATAGAAGCTCAAATTCTTACACAGCTAGTGTTTGGGAAAGATTTCACCATCTATAGTGATGCTTCATTAAATAGGCTAGGATATGTTTTGATGCAAGAAGGCAAAGTTGATGCCTATGCTTTAAGGCCATTAAAGCCATATGAGAATAACTATCCAACACATGATTTGGAATTGGCAATGATAGTTTTTACTTTGAAGATTGAAGATTTAAAGGCACTATCTTTATAGAGAGAAGTGTTATATGTATATAGACAATAAGACCTTGAAGTATCTTTCAACCTAGAATGAGTTAAACCTAAAATAGTGAAGGTAGATAGAGTTGATAAAGGATTATGATTGCCTTATCAATTATCATCCTAGGAAAGCCAATGTAGTAATAGATGCTCTGAGCAAAAAGTTTATGTCATCTATAGGGGCTATGAATGTCAAAATGAAGCTTATAGATAAGGGAGCTTTGTTATTAGAACTACAAGTCAAACCCACTCTTCTTCAACAAGTTAAGAATACTCAAAAAGAAGATGGCAAGCATTTAAAAATCATAGGTTCTATCCAAAAAGGGAAGTTCTTAGAGTATGAGATTAAGATTGATGGATACTTATATTATCGATATCATTTTTGTGTGCCAGATTTGGAAGATATTAAGAAGCAAATTTTGCAAGAAGCATATAATGCATCTTATGCATCCTGGTAGCACTAAGATGTATCAGGACTTGAAGTTTGAATATTAGTGGCACAACATGAAAAGAGATATGATAAAGTATGTGACTAGATGTCTTACTTATCAGCAAGTGAAGGCTGAGCATTAAGTTTCATCTAGATTGCTTCATTCTATAGCAATACTAGAATAGAAATGGGATAGAGTCACCATAGATTTCATAGTTAGACTATCAATGACAAGAAGTATGTGTGATTCAGTATGGTAGTTATAGATAGATCGACTAAGTTTGCTCACTTCATACTAGTAAGGATGGACTATTCTTTGGAAAAGATTATAGAACTATATATTAATGAGATAGTGATATTACATGGAGTGCCATCTTTAATCATATATGATCAAGACTTAAGGTTCACATTAAGGTTTAGAAAAAGCAACACAATGCCTTGGGCACTTATCTTAGTTTCAGTATGGCATTTCATCCTTAAATAGATGGTTAATCTAAGCAAGTCATTTAAGTAATTCATATACTTGTTTGACTTTATGTTTAAGTTGTTTATGATGCTAATGATGGAAAGATATGTTGATAGGTGCTTAAGGACATGTTAAGAAGTTATGCCATAGAGTTCAAGGGGAGTTGGGATCACCTCTATTTAGCAAAATTTGTGTATAACAATAGTCATCAAGTGAGTTGGGTACGACACCATACAAAGCTCTATACTAGAGGAAGTGTAGAACACCTTTTTGTTAGAGTGAGTTGAGTGAGAACAAGCTAATAAGGCCAAGCTTGATCAAAGATATGAAAGAGAATGTTAAGATTATTAGAGATAAGCCAAAAGCTATATCGAATAGACAAAAGTCATATGCTAATTTAAAGCAGAAGGACATAGAATATATAGTTGAAGACAAGGTTTTCCTTAAAGTATCTCCATAGAAGAAGGTTTTGAGATTTGGTCAGAAAGGTAACTTCAGTTCAAGGTTTATTAGCCCATATGAAATAACTGAATGTATGGGACCAGTAGCATATAGGCTAGCTTTACCTCTAAAGCTACAATAGATTCATGATGTGTTCCATGTGTCTACACTGAAAAGATATAGATAAGATTGTTCACATGTTCTAACAACCTAAGAAGTTGAGATACAATTGGATTTATCATATGAGGAAAGACTAGTGAAGATCTTGGCTCGAGAAGTCAAAGAGTTGTGGAATAAAATAGTACCTTTGCTAAAGGTGTTATGGAGACATCACAACATCAAAAAAGCAACCTAAGAAAGTTAAAGTTAGATAAAAGAGTAGTTTCTATAGCTATTTGAACCAGGTGATTTTGAGGGCAAAATTCTTTTAAAAGGGGAAGAAATATAATGCCTAATAATCTTGAGTTTATAAATAGTACTTCTTAGGATATGAATAATATTTCTTAAGACTTAAGTTACAATAACCCTACCAATGGAAGTATTAATCATAATATAATTATGGATAAAATTGAAGTGAAAATGAAGTCATTAAGATGGTTAAAAATGATAGTGAAGTTTTAACAGTAGTGTTTTATGAATAGTGATGTAAAGCTTAACCATATAATATTTCTTTTCTGCACAAAATGACCTAAGATTAATACAAATTAATGCTCAAATATTCCAAATAGTCTATTGGCATTAGAATTGGAATTTTTTTTATATCAAGAAGTATTTTATAAAAGTTGCGTAAAGTTAAATGTATCAATTTTAATTAGTTTTTCAAGTGCAGGTTTTTTTAGACTTTCAAGTCACATTTTAAGGAATTATATAAGACCCTAAAATGTTTTTATTAGTGTTTTAAAGAAAAGGAATTAAAGGATAGAAAAATGGGAGCCATTGGATTAGAAGAGGGGTGATCTCAACCATTAATGGGAGTTAGTAAAAAAGGGGTTAAAAAAGGGAGTCAACACTTGAATAGTGTTGTCTTCCATCCCTTTCTCCCCCAATAGAAGTTGACACCTCCTCCATCCATAAAGCCTCCATTTTTTTCTTCTTTTTTGCTCTATCTAACACCAAAATAATACATCTAATCTTTAATCAGCATGGTTTAAGGTCTTTTTAAGGCAAGAAAAGCAAAAAAAAAAGTGTTTAGAGGTTGAGTTTTAAAGAGTTTAAGGGTTATGTGAATAGTAACTCTAAACTAGGTAAGAGGTTATTTTGATTATTTCATATTTTTCTAAGGTTCTTTAGGGGTCTTATAAAAGTTATTTAAGGTTAATTTAATGTTTAAAGGTGTGTTGAATTTTATATGGATTTTTTAGTTTATTTTTGTCATATATTTGTAGAAAAAGGTGATTAAAGCAATGTTAAAAGAAAGGAAAAGGTGTAGAAAGGCTTTTATGGTGTATTTGAGCTCATTGATAAGTGTATTCAATATGGTATATAATGTATTATTTGAATTCTTGAATTAAAGTGTAAGTGTATGTAATTAATACTTTGATGCATGTTAATGGCTTTTCATAACCACTGGTTGTAATATAATGCTATAAGCATGCTTAAAGTTAGGTGTGTTTAAGTGGTGAAAATGTGATGATAAGGCCTATTACATATTGTGGTCTAAATGTGCATTGTGTGTGATTTAGCTTTATAATGGCATTAGTTAGTGTAATGATGTTTTGAACATGCCTAATCATATGTTCAGGATAAAAATTGGGTTGATTTAGGTATGTTTCTTGAGATCGTCGAATGGCACCTTAAAGTTACTTTGATGGTATTATATGTATGTGGCATGGTTTGGTTAAGTATGCTTATGTAATGAATAAAGATGCATGTTATTGATTAGAATTGTGAAGTTAAAGGCACGAATAAGTAATTTGTTAGTGAGATCGAAACCTCTATAGCTTACAAAATGGATATTATGAGCTTGAAATGATGAGTATTTGAACATGTTATGGTGGGACAATGCTTGAAAAGAGTGGTGTGAGCAAAAGGTGAATAATGAATGTATAATTCTAAATTATGTGTAATATTATGTTTTTACCTATGTTAAATTTTAAAGAAATATTGGTGATGAAGTGGATGATCATGTCTATATATGATGCATAAATAAATATGAAGAGAATGTTATAAATAAGCTTATAACATAAACATTGTTATAGTCAAATGGCCTAGTACGGGATAGTAGGTGCCTTTGGCATTCACAAATTGATTTGTGAGATGATTATGTTAGTTGTAATGCAAGAATGGTTTAGCATGTTGATGAATGTAAATGGCTTAAGATAATGGTTATAAAGTATAAAAGAGGTTTATGTATGATATGATGTTGAATATGCTCATAATGTGTTAATGGTAACATAAATGGATTTAATATAATAAAAAGCTTTAGTTACCCCTTTTTGGTCATTTTTGGCCAAAAGTCTTATAAAATTCTTAAAAGCTACTTTAAAAAAGTGAAACATAATTAAGCATAATGATGGCTAATATAAGTAGACAACCTAGCTTAGATAGGTAAGCTAACCAACTAGGGAGATTAGCAATTGCTAGGACACATCGATGCTTATATTCAGGCCTCTAAGCCACCGTATATGCCTTCAAGCCATTATTTGATTTCAAACCTTTGATTCACCATATTAAACCATCATCACTAAACCTTCGGGTCACCATTAGACCTTTATGGTCACTGATTCCTGTTATCCAATTTCAAGCACGTCTTATAAATATATGGGCAAATTAACAAGTATCATATAACTTAACAAAGATTTAACATGCAAATCAAAATGAGATTTTATGTACATGTCATGGTGAATTACTTATGGATAAGTAATGCATGTGATGATAATTATATGCTTACACATATATAATATAACATGTTATGCATGATATGATTTGAGTTTATATAGTGATATCAGCTGAATGTATGAATACATGTGTATAAGTATATATGCTATATTGAATACACCACTAAGCTTTATTCTTAGCGTATTATTATTTTTGCATTACATAGGTCAAAAAAATAGATAAAAGCTAAAAGCCTTATCAATAGTATAGATTAAGATGTAGATCATTTTGGTATTTTGATTTCTTTTATATAAATTATAAGATGCAATCATGATAGGCACTTATATGTTATACAAAGTGACTTGGGCCTAAATTTATTTTCAAAAAGTTTTGTAACTTTTATTAAACCATATCTACTTTTGTAATATGTATCTAAATTGCCTATGATGCTTCTTATTATGTTGATGCTTTTTAGATGCATGGATTTGTTGAGGATGATTGTTGAGATGTTTTAGGTTGATTAGAAGGATTAAAATTTGTTAAGAAGTGATAATTGAACTATAGAAGTGATTTTTAAATTGTTGGTTACTATTCACATTAGGGATAATGTCTAGGTATAGCCATTATGCAGCCAAATTTTTGATACAATGATTTTCTAATTATTTTAACTCTTAAAAATGTTTTTATTAAGTCAATATTTATAAGTTTATGCATGCTCAAAAGTTTTCAAAATGTTTTAAATTTATATGGGTTTTTCAATAAAGTTAGTTCAAATATCGATTGTGTGCCACTCCTCACTTGGGTTCGATGACCATACTGGGTGAGAGGTGTTAGAATATTAATTAAAGAATTAATATTGATTTAATAAGATTGAATCTTTAAAGTTCCTGTTAGACTAGGACTCTAATTCACTATGTACTGCTAAGCTGCATTGAAAACCCATAAAGTCAATCATAGAAAGAAGTGTAAGGAGATTCAAATAGTTTAAATGGTCTAGTGATATGAAATATCATTAAAAGATGAACTAAGAAGAAAAAATAAATAATTGGGCTTGGAGCCCAATTGTAGTGTAGTAATCTAGAAATTAGGGTTTTTGAAATTAGGCTTTGTTGAGATAAACATTTGTGGTTCTTAAGTTTAATTTTTATAGACTTAAAGAGATAAAATGGCTTGAATTAGAAGATATGCTAATCTAATATAGGGCCTTATTGAGCCATATAAGGTCAGCTCATATAAGCTATATGTAGTATGTGCATAATCCCATTTTAAGGCTTATGTGTATAAGGCTTGTAGGAGCCCTATTCCTTAAGGTTGGTCTAGGTTAGATCTAACCTAAATAATGTTTGATTTAATATAAATAGACGCTATTTGCATCCACTAACACATGTATAAGCTTGATTGCTTACACATATAGAATAACCATATATACTACACGAATTCTCTTCTTCTTTTTCCATCCGCACAAATTATTTACTATTATTTAATAACTCGTGTTGCCCTTCTCCTTCCAATTCTTGTGTGGATTACTTTAGAGGTGTTCCTAAAGTGGATCACTATGGTTTGTGATAACTCGGTGAGAAGGGCAATAGAAAATGGAATTTGATCAAAGTTATTGACGATAAATGTTCTAATAACCACTAGTTTATCAGTTAATAACGTGTTTTGAATCTTTCTAATCTATTATTGTTATTAGGATTTTCTCAAAATTTTAAAATTTCACTATACATAACTCAAGAAAACCAATAGATACTAGATAACTAGACACATCAGGCCATAAAGGCCATATCAAACCTTAAAGGTCATGTTGAACATTTCAGACTACATGGGTTATGTTGAACCTAAAGATTATAAATCAAACATGAAGGTTGTGTCAGACTCGAAGGTCATAAATTAAACTTGAAGGCTATGTCAGACCTAAAGATCAAAAATTAGACCTAAAGGTCATACATCTCATATTTATTTACATTAATTCCTTTATCATTCTTCTAATTTATATCCATAATTATATTACATTTCATGCACTAAGCATGCTACACATTTTGTTCTGGCCATAAAGTCATATTGTACATGTATATGCTAATTGAAGTTCGTTTTATGCTTTTACTTGTTCTTAATGCCATATCATCCATATTTCCCAATGTCCATATTTTTGTCATGCAAAAATGTTCATTTTATATGCTACATTAGCAAAGCAACATAGTATTACATAAGTATTATAGAACATGCCCTAAACTTATGATTATCACTTATTTAGACATGATTAAACATTATCAAGATAGCTTAATACTTTTATATATATATATAAGGCATATCATAGGCTAACTTATAAATAATTTCAAACACACATAATTTATGGCCAAATCTTCAATTTTATCAAGAATTAAAATGAGCTTTTGTATTACACATTTACATATGTGATGCACATGCATAAACTTATTGCAAAACTCACAATTTTATAAGCATGGCAACAACAAAGAATTTTGTTCAATCCCTTAAGTCATGGTACTCTTAACCAATTGAAATCTTTATTGAGACTTACTTAATTTCATATCTAAGTAAACTCCTAGGTTATTACTTATAAATTAAAATCCACTTAAGCCTAATTTCCCACATTCATTTAACATAATATCAATTGTCCATATAATTTTCTTTTCATACTTTAATAATTCATTATATGAGCTATGTATATACATTCTAAGTATACACCTTATAGTTATATTAACCTTGACAACTTCACATTCAGGCATTCATCATTACATTTTAAACATACTTGAGTGAACTTAAACCTAATATGCTTTACTTGTTCAACTATATATTAATTATTATCAATATAAATAAATCTTACCACATATACAAGGCTCATACTACTTGGCCATAAGGCAAAGCATACATTCCAAGCTTAATCTTTCTTATTTTCATGTGAGGACATACTTGTTTGGGATCTTTTACTAGTATTAATAATGAGAATCTTTATTTATCACATAATTTTGTGCGAACACATAGTTCGGCCTAACCCTCAAATTTATCAAAGTGTTTAACAAGCCTTATATATATATTTTATATTAGTATACATATACTACTTGACATTTTGCCATGTTTAAAGTATAGCAACAAATTGAAATTTCTTTATTTTCCAATAACTCTAATATACTCATGTCATTCATGTTCTAAGCCTTAATTTAATCATTCTCACACACTCATTTACATCTAAGTAACATGTTTAAGGATCAAAATTCACAAGTGTTTATTTCAAAGAATGACACACTTAAGCATATCATAAGAACTTAACAAAATTTTAATTTATGCCTTTGCAGTAGAGTTTGTAACTTGTAAAGTACTTTTTTGAAATTTATAAGTCAGTAATAAACTATGAACTCTTAGATTTGTTTAAAGGATTTACTGAATGATACCTTTTTCCAAAAAATTATTCAATCAAAATTTAACATTTTAAAATAGTTAAAACTAAATTCCTTATTCACTTACACCTTTTATACTGTTAAACTTCTTAAAAGTATTTAATATACAGCTATTGAATTCAACATACCAGTACAATGAATTTCAATAGCATTTTCATCTCTCAACTAACCTACAGCATCATATAATTCAACTATTACACCCAACTGATTTAGCATACATAATAATGTGGGTCAATTTATATCATGATATCTAATTAACAAATTAGAGAAGAATATGCACATACCTCATTTTAATTAGCAGCCATCATTTATTATAAAACTAGCAACAATTAGCTGATGTTTATTGCTAAAACAATTAACAGCTTTTAACTGCAATAGCCCTAACTAGTATAAGGAAAAATATCCATCTAACACACATATTATACCATAAAATTTAACCTATTATCCTTTATTAAAAGTAGTAATTAAGATTACAGCTTTAACTTTACAAATATTACAAAACTAATAACTCTTACCTGTTAGCAATTAACTCATCCATTAATTGTTGCTATCTATCACCAGCCACTAAATTTCTCTCCTTTTTTCTAGTTATTTCCTTCATCTATATAACACCTAAAAATCTCAGGGTTGTGAATAGTGATACCCAAGGGTCATGAATAGTGACTTTCTGAACATGATATGGGTTTCCTTATCGATCAATAATACATGTTGCCAATAAGATATAAGTACAAATTAATGTAAAAATAAGGACATTTGGAAGTCTAATGAGTAAAATTATATACAATGAATCATGAAGTCCTAGATGACATTTGGTATAGGAATAGGGTTTTTAACCCTACTAATCAAGAGTTTATGTGGTAAACAATCTATAGATATAGTTACGTGAAGAAATGAGAACATTTAAATGATAACAAGTGTGTTTGTGAAAAGTACCTCTCGAGGGTGAATAGTGCTTCTCGAGAGTCAACTTATATTAATGTTATAAAATGATAGAATTAATTATAAACCAATTTTAGGCAAAG
Source organism: Hura crepitans (assembly GCA_948208565.1). Lineage (NCBI taxonomy): Eukaryota > Viridiplantae > Streptophyta > Magnoliopsida > Malpighiales > Euphorbiaceae > Hura > Hura crepitans. The sequence continues at coordinate 1,900 of CANXYI010291282.1, read as the reverse complement.
TTTGAAGTTGAAATAAGGTTATTAAGAAGGTTAAAAATAGAAGTTAAGTTTTTATTACAGTGTACTATGAATAGTGACACAGTTAAAGCTGTGCTATAAAATATTTTGTTTTTGCTTAGATGAACCCAGAATGCCACTTCCTATGGCTTAAATATTCTAAGGAATATGATGAAAGTGGAGTTGGAATTTTCAAACATTAAGAAGTTTTTTTATAAAAATCAGGTAAAGATAAAAGTATTATTTTTAATCGATTTCTTTTAGTTTTTAAGTATAGGTTAATAGAAGAGGCTTTTATAGCATATAAATTAAATGATTTTATAGGATTAATAGGATTTTAATTGAGGTATTAATGAAGGTGAAATAATGTTTAAAAGAGAGGATAGAAATGGGCATTAAATAATGGCCATTAGATCAAGTAGAGGAAAGATCTAGGCCTTTGGATTAAGTTGTCTATAAAAGGGTCAAAAGAATTCTACTCTTGGTTAAACTAAGAATAGTGCCATCTTCTTCCACCATTAAAAAGTTGACGACTTCTAACTTATATCCTTCTAGCATTTTTGCTTCTCTCCATCTCAAATCCTCCCTCAATTCACTATCTCAACCAATAATCATACCCTCTAAAGCCTCTAAAAACCTTTCAAAGTAAGAAAATCAAGTTAGATTGAAGGATTTTCATGGTGGAAGTAAGAGATGAATAATAACCATCTTTTAATGGAGTAATTTTTTTTGAGGTTTCATATTTTTCTAAGGTTCGTTAGGGACCAAGAAGAGATATACTAAGTTATTTTGAGTTTCTAAGACAATGTGATTTTATATGGATTTTTAAGTTTATGCCTATGTTATGTTTATAAAAAGAGAAGCAAAAGAGAAAGAGAAAGGTAAAGGGAAGATTAATTTATCCTTAAAGTAGTATTTTAAAGATAATTAGGTAAGTGCATCCACTATAGTATGCCTAGAATAAATTATTTATATGTTAAACTATAATATTAATGCTTTAAATGAAGAAGTATCAGTGTACTATGATATGTACATAAATTTGGCAATTAAAATAAGATTAATGCATACTTGTGTGGTGTTCATTGAGTATAAATAAAGATAAGAATGCGTAAATTTAATGTTAGCCAAATTATAGGTGTGTGAGTGTGATTGACTAAATTTGACACATAAAGACAAAATTTGTAAGTTTGATGAGGAATAGTATGATTATGCATGTTTATGTGTTAAATAGATAAGAAAGGACATATGTGTGTGTGTGTGTGTGTCATCATGTATGATTAAGGTTATGAAGGGTTTAGCAAGGATGTATGTATTTGATAAGTGTTTAACATGTGTTCAATGTGAGGATTATATGGAAATGTGTGGGTGTTCAGGCTTGTCTAAATGGAAGTAATAATGGTGGATTGGAGTCTAATATATGTCACCATGACTTTTATGCTTATGTGTGAAAGTGATATAAGTAAATGCAAGATAAGTGCATGTAATACATGAATTAAGTTATTAATACATAATGTATATATGGTCGAATCAATAGAGGCATGCTAAAGATTTGATATACATGATAAAATAATGGGATCATGTTGCATGTGATGTCATTACTTAAAATGGATGCATGAGTATGCATATGATGAAATTTAAGATAACATGTTAGACCTTAAGTATGAGAATATCATGTGTATATGCACTATGAGGTATAGATAATTAGGATATGTTATGAAAATAAATGTGGGATGGTATGATAAAGAGTATGTAAGTGTGTATCTTATAAGAAATTAGTTGATATATATATATATATATATATATATATATATGCTTTTGTGAGCTAGTATATAACAATGAATTTATGAATTTGGCAAGAAAAGATAAAAATGATATATTACCTGGATTAGTAAACATGTGTGTG
>CANXYI010291101.1:0-15936 GCA_948208565.1 Hura crepitans | reverse complement strand
CACTAGGTTCCTTCTAGATTGCTTCATCCTATAGAGATTCGAGAATAGAAATGGGATAGAGTGACTATAGACTTCGTGGTAAGGCTACCTATGACAAAGGGTAAGTTTGACTCAGTATGGGTAATTGTGGATCGTTTGATGAAGACAGCACATTTCATACCTATGAGAATGGACTATTCCTTAGAAAAACTAGCAAAGCTTTATATAAGTGAGATAGTCTGATTGCATGAAGTGCCGTCATCAATAATATTAGATTGAGATCTAAGGTTCTCATTGAGGTTTTGGAAGAAACTTCATATTGCCTTGGGTACTCAATTGAGTTTTAGCACGATGTTCCATCCATAGATTGATAGACAATTTGAGAGGGTCATTTAGATTCTCGAGGATATGTTAAGAGGTTATGCATTAGAGTTCAAAGGAAACTAGGATCAATACTTGTCCTTTGCTGAGTTTGCTTATAACAATAGTCATCAGGAGAGTCTTGGTATGGCTCCTTACAAAGGTTTATATAGAATAAAGTGTAAAATGACTTCGTGTTAGAATAAGCTTAGTGAAACTAAGCTCATGGAACCAGATTTGATATAAGATGTAGAAGAAAAGGTAAAGATCATTAAAGAGAGGCTTAAGGGAGCTTCTGATAGATAGAAGTCCTATGCAAACTTAAGGAGGGAAGAGGTGGAATATGAAGTGGGTGATAAGGTTTTTCTCAAGGTTAGAAGGATTTGCATTTTGGAAAGAAAGGGAAGTTAAGTCCTCAGTTTATTGGACCATACAAAATTACAAAATGTGTAGGACTAGTAGCCTATCAACTAGCTTTGCTTACAGAACTATATCAAATCCACGATGTATTTTAAGTATCCATGCTTAGAAGATATAAGTTGGATCATATGCATGTGTTGACAATAAAGGAAACTAAGGTTAATCCTAACTTGTCTTATGAAGAGGGGCCAGTGAGGATTATTGACAGAGCAGAAAAGGAATTGTAGAATAGGACAGTGCCTTTGGTGAAAGTTCTGTGTCACAGAATGGAAGAAGCAACCTGGGAGACAGAAGCTCAGATGAAGGAGCAATATTTGCACTTGTTTGAACTAGGTAATATTCTAATGTTGAGGATGACATTTATTTAAGAGGAGAAGAAATGTAACGCCCCACCAATCCTAGTAATTATAATTAGTATATTCCTAGAATGAATAGTGATTTCGAGACTTTAGGATACATTAAAGTCACCAGGGAAAATATTATTCATAAAATAATTTTTAGTAAAGTTTGAAGTCAATCGGAGGTTTTTAGGGTGGTTAAAAATGCTAAGAAAAATTTTACGATAGTGTCTTAGGAATAGTGATCAAGACAAAGATGAAACATAAATAAATTTAAAAGTTCCTTAGAAAATTATGAAAATGTTACAATCTAATACTCAAAAAATTCCAAAAAATCCAATGGCGTAGAAATCAAAATTTTTTGACATCAGAAAGTAATTTTTCTAAAAATCGGGAGACTTAATACCATAATAAATTCAAATTTTTATAAAGTTTTGAGCCCAAGTTTTGAGGACAATTAGGAAATAATAAAAGTGAATTTTTAGCACAAAAATGACACTTTTAGAAGGTTAGGAAGTGAGGAAAAATTAGAGGAAAAGGCTAAATTAAATAATTTTTCAAAGGGGTATAAATAGAATTAAAAATTGTAAAAATGCCATTTTGCACTATTCCCCTCCTTCTTATTCTAGCTAGCCGACGCCATTTAGGGCTCCTCCCTCATTTTCTTGTTTTTTTTCCTCCATTCTTGGACAATTTATGCCTATAAAAAATTATTAAAAATATCCCTATGCCCTAAAAACACCCTAAAAAGCTGAATTTTTAAAGAAAGGAACCTAGAAAAGTCGATTTTCGACACTAGTGAATAGCACCCATGAATTTTTTGGGTAATAATTTCTGACTTTTATCATCTTTTGTAGAAACTAGAGGTGGCCAAGTGTGACACCTCCTACTAGATTCCCAAAGAATCTAATAAGCGGTGCACTTCCTACTAGGTCACCCCTCCTAAAATTGTCCTTCAAGCTCACTCATTTAACTTTTATCAATATTCTATTATTTGATTCAGCTAGACTCCAAATCATTTTCTACCTTTTAATAGGCTTAGCTTAAGATTATGCTAGTCTATTTAAGCTAAAAATATAGTCAGTTATAGCTATTCAAATATTTCCAAAAATTCGGCAGCATAACAGCTGTCCGGGTCACTATCCCAAAATTTAAACCTATATAAATACACTTTAAATATTCAATCATTATCTCTTGGACCCTTTTGGTTCCCTAATTAATCAACCTAGCATCATCTGCCTATTAGTTCATCAACACAAACCTTAGGCCACAATCAGATAATTCAAAATCTAGAGCCTCAAATTCATATACCATAAATATCAAATAAATAAAGCCATACATTCCAAGCAGTCTCATAAGTTACTTAATTACAAAATACTATATACATTATGTATATATATACACCTATCCATTTTATGTGGTACCAATTTCCCATCTAAGTACATTGAATGCAAAACTGTACACTAATAACATAGTAACCTTGTCAAACTATCCTATAAACCTTAATCGCACGCACTACGAGGTTATATCTTTATTCTGATTACTTGTGCACCAAAATAGGTACATTGAGTATATAATATAGTCAATGGTGAACTCAACCATTTGAATCATGTCACATAATTTATTCATGCATACATAGTGATACCATTAGCTAATTCAAGTTATTAGGCCGATAATTGAAATATTTATGTCAAAAGATCAAAATACCCTTACACATGTATATATCGGCTAACCATCTATTTAATCATTTAAAATCAAGTAGCCATTTTCAATAATAATATTAATAAAATCCAGTTATCCAGTCAACAAAGTCCATATATGTGAAAATTACCAAAATGCCCCTAAATATGTATACTGAAGTACCATGCAGATAATTATTTCAAATTGTGCATTTTATTGTTTTTTTCATCACTAATAATGCATATGTTGTTTATTAAATTAAATTAAGAGGCTCAACTAGATGGACGACACTTTAATACACTGGACCTAAAGGGAACTAAAATAGTGTAGTGATCTACCTTATAGACCCTGACCACTGTAGTGGCCTAATAAACATCATAGAGATTAGTCCATAAATCATGTATCTAAATTAATTACACAATCTGGTCTGCACAGCAGACTGGTTTTTCCAACAGACTAGTGCAGTGGCCCTTTGGGTCCTACACCGCTGCACTGACATAATCAAATAAATAGCACAAAATGTGCAAGTCATAAAGTGGTTTATCCAACAGACTAGTACAGTGGCCCCAAAATAGACCTTGACCGCTGACCGGCCCTGCCTAAAAATCAGATAGTGTAGTAGCTGCTAAAACCTTAAGTTGACCAGTCAACCCATTAAGTGGGTGTCTAACTAATAGGCCATTTACCTCAAATTATGTTTATTCCTTTACTAATTATCTTCTTATAATATTATTGTTTGAAAAATAGATAGATATAAATTTTATAGCACAATCCAATTTTAGCCGATCTGGTATAGCCATAATTAAACAGTATCGGGTAAATATTCAATTATATTTTTGGTCCTATATTGATCAATGTTTAAGCCATATTATCCTTGATTTTATTCCATATTTAACTCCTATTTAGGTGCCATTTACTATCTAGGTATATTTTTGATTCAGGTAATGGTCAATCCTGGATAGTTATAAGTCATTTCTTTATTTTACGATAGTCATTTTTAGGTCTATTTCCTAATCTTTTTTAGTGCAGATTTTACCAACCCATTCATGCTTTCCATAGGCTTAAAGCCAACATCAATTAGGCCACTTAAAAGGCCAAACAATAGGCATACATGACACTTCATGTAATCACATCATAATAGCCTTTTTAGGCACATTACAAGCCATTTTTCAAGTTCACTTTCTAGTTCAAAGTTATGTCTCATTTTAGGCCAAAGTTCAAGTTCATTTCTTAAGCCTTTACTTGCCTTTTTAAGATACATGTCAAACATTTATTTTATACCATGCACATTACATACAATTAGCTAGATTATGTCAAGCCATTTATGCCATTTCATGTCTATTATGTTAGGCTTGCTTACACATGTTCATTACATACACCTAGCCAAAGTTTTCATGTTATTTTCTTGAACTTAGCTCTCGAGTACAACTATCCCTTAGCTTTGATCATGCATTTTCATAGTATCTATCATACATTCAACCTTTTATCCATAGCTTAAACACATTCATACAATTACATGCACATTTTCATGCCATCTAAGATAGTTTATACATGTCACATGCCTCGGCCATAACTAATTTTCCATGCCTTCATGCACTAGTCAATCTTATCACATGCCAAACCATTCTTTCATATGATATAGGTCTAATATGCATGCTAATCAAGATTGATCGCTAGTATACATCACTCAATCACATACCAAACTAGATAATTATGCACACATATGTATACATATAGGATAAGCTTGAAACATTACTTCTAACCACTTAATCAACCAATATACATCCCTAAGCATGTGATCAAGCTCTCAGCTAGCATGTATTTTTACACCCTCACAAGTTAATCCTCACTTATAACCACCTAATTGGCACACATCTAGGCTAGATTCATTAAGAATTCATTAAGCTCTACATTATACCCAATTTAACTCTTAAATAGCCACATTTAAAGCCAATTTCAGCCATGAAAACTTAGAGGCATGAAGTGAACACTTGAATTCAATTACCTCAATCACAAGAGAAGGATTTCCCAAACTGATTCGAGCCTTCACAAGCCAAGAATTCTAAACCCTCTTACACATGAAAACTAGCTCACTTCTTAAGCCAAATTGCACTCCAATTCCCTTAAAAACCATACAAACACATTCCTTTAGGTCCCAAGCAGTCATAGGCAACCATTCCTATTCAAAATATCTCAAGAAAAATCAATAAAACCATAGAAAGCTCACTTTACACCTTTGCTGCCTTTATTGGAATGCTTTTTGACCTTACTCCCTTTAATAATTTTTAATTAATTATTGAGAGCTCTTTTTCAAGTGGTTCCTTTTCTAGAATTACCCTAACATATAAGGATGAATTTAAGTGAAAAGAGTTTTCTAAAATAGAATGAAAAAGTGATAAAAATGGGGAATGTTCTCCAAGTGTGGTGTCGGTTCTAGCAAAAGGAAGAAAAGAAAATTTCTTTTTTTATGAGTGGATTTTGCCACTTAGCTTATGTATTTGACAAGTTTAATGGCCCTTAGGCTAGCTAGCATGGTATGAGTGGGTCCCACGACCTCCTAAACCATCCCAAAATGGCTCAATTTCGATAGAAACTTTAGAAATTCATTAGAAATCATAGGGGCCTCAAAAAATAACACTCTTTGTTTTAAAATTCCTCATTTAATCCCCTCTACATGCTCATAAATTTTTGTGCCCAAATTCCATTAATAAAATTGCCTCGATTTATGTGTTAACCTTAAAAATTATGAGAATTTACAAACGACCTCAAAATTCAAAAATTCTTTCACAAATGAACTCAATGGAATTTTTGAGCTTAGGGTACGATATTTTTGGGTTCATCCGGGCACATCCCGAGTGATTCGCAGCCCAACTCAGTTTAACCCCACAAAACAATAGCTTACAGCCTGAAATGAATTATTGATTCTGCTAAATTTTTAAATTTTGCCTTTTTCATCATTTTAAAGCCCCTTAAAGTTTCATGACTAATGCCACTACCTCAATTCTTATACAAGTGACCCAGGGCACCAAGCACACTTTTTGGACCCAGTGGCACTGTTCATGGAGCCTCGATGCATGGGCATTACACCAAGAGTCAGTATATAGCCTTAGATTTATTTTTAGAGCTTTGATTTATTTATTGTGGATTTTTGAATTTCTATTCGATTATGTTAGGAAATTTTGAACCATCCTGAGATAAAGGCAAAGCGAAAGCATAGACGGGTCTCAAGGAGTCCCTATGGAAGCTATGGTATATAAAATTGAAATTGTATGTGAGGATTTATAATAAATGTAATGAATGCACATATTATGTGTAATTAGCCATTAAAGCTTAAGTAATGTATATAGGACCTAATGTGCATATTTATATGTATAATGTGTCTTCTAATGAATGTATGAATGTATTTTAATGTATACATTACTTAGGAATTGAATGAAAATGACAAAAAGAACAAATGGAATAATTGAACCTATTATGTAACGTAATAGGTAATGAAAACTTAAAATGAACATGTATGATCACATAGCCTTAAAACAAGCATATATAGATTAAATGACATAAATAAGATGGTGTGGAAATGAATTAAGGTGTTGGAAAGATATTATATGCATCTTGTGTAAAGTTAAGGATGTGAATGCCTATGATATGGAAATGGCCTTATATGGATATTTAGTGTGCTTACTAGGTGGAAATGAACATATTAATGACAATGCATGTTTTAGAACATAAAATTATGGTCATTTAAGTATGATGGCCAAAACCATGAGGTGGCATGAGTATGTTGGTGCTTAATGTTCATAGTGCTTGAAAATGCATGTAAATGAGCAAATTGATTGTGTGTGTTATATAGGTCGCGGCATGTATGATATGTTACATGTCCACTCATTTTCAATGCTATGTTGTACTGGAATGAATGTATTTTGATGTTGATTATGGTAAAAAGAATGGTTAAGGCCTTAAGCAGGCCTAAACATATTGGGTGGCTAAATGGCCTAAATATGGAGACTAAAACTTAAATGTCTCCTAAAAGAGGAGATTTTGATGTTGGCATGTAACTTATCATAAATTTTTTGTAAACATACATAATGACATGAGAAAGGAATATATGGACCTGGAGAAGGTCCTAAAAACCAAAGGAACCTAAAATGAGTTTTAAAAGGCACATTATGCCATGATTTGTGACATAAGGAGAATAAAGGCATAAATGGACATGAAATTCCATTATGACCTTAGATTGAGTTTGTAAATATTAAAAGAATGTTAAAAATCCATAATTGAGTTGGATAATGTTTATGAACATGGAATTGGCATAATGTTAGAAAAATGGGCTGTTGGGCTCAAAACAGTGTTTTTAAGTAATAATGCAGTTTTAGTCATTCCAAGGCTAAAACATGTATATTAAAAGTTATAACAACCTATTTAAGATGGTGAAACTAAAAACAATTGTATGGATAAGTTGATTGGTTAACTAGGGGATATAGCAGTTGCTAAGGCACCTCAATGCTTAGAAGGTCCAAAGGTACACTTGTAGTCTATCTGTGGACCTATATAATTTGATTTTTGAATCTAATAGATGTAGCCACCGGCAAAGGTTCCATTGGTGCCACTGCATAACATGTTGCAAGTGCAATCATATAAGTCAGGTTAGACATTACACTATATTGTTGTAGCATTCGTTAGGTCCAAAATGTAGACCACTGCACAATATATGATCTCGTTATCTATAAGATTGTAGAAGTTATCGTGGGTAGTAATTGAATGAATGAAAAACGAAAGAAATGGAGCAATAATTACACTATGCATGGAATGTGATAAAATGGCTAAACAGTTAACTTAAAATGTAAATTTGACTAAAGAAGAATATGCAATAAATATGTTTTATGATAATCATAGGCATGAATGAGCTATAGTTATAATGCATTGATTATGTTGCATGTAATTCCATTACCGCATATAATGCTAGCTATAACTGTATGCATGTCCATAAGCATGAATGACATGAATGTATATTGATGGATATACAAAGTGTTTTAAATGGCATTAATAGCATAGATTATTTCATTTTCACCACTAAGCATTATGCTTAGCGTGTTGTGTGTTTTACAATGTGTAGGTATAAAAACAAGTGATAAAAGGGCCTCAGGACATCAAAATAACTAACGTGAAGGCTTATTTATTATAGTAAAGCTTTTTTAATTAGAAGTATGTATAGGAGCACTCAATATATATGTAATGTGGGTTGGGTTAATTTGTATTCATTTTCAAATCTTTGTAACTAAAGACATTTATTTTAGATTGTTTGATGCTTAAACTATTTTAAACTTTTGTATTATATGATTAACTTGTATGATATCTCTTTGTGAGGTTGAGATATCATATTATGTATTGAGTGTTACTGGAGTGATCAGAAGGATCACATATTGTTGAAGAATGAATGTGTGGATTATAGAAGTGCTTTTATTAATGTAGGTTGACATAGGAAAAATTTTGGATAGTGCCTGATACAGCCTTTATACTGTCGGATTTTCAGCACGAGGATTCCTAATTTTTCATATGCAAACACTATTTGAAAAAGATTTTTTAAAACCCATATTTTTAACATATAGCCATATTTTAAATAACAAAAGGCCATATTTTAGATATAATTTCCCTTCTTTCTGTAACCTCTTAAGACACCATGATAATGGGTGTCCTAGGTTAGAATAATGCCTTTCAACTATTATAGACAAATCAGCTATTTTAGTGTTCCTCTACTATTACCTTTCTAGCTAGGGATAAATCTATTTTTTTCCTTTTCTAGCTTCATTTTCCTCTTCTAAATTAATAGTGATATCTTTCAAAGATTCCCAATCATTAATTCCCTTCACTTTTAACCCATCTTTCAAACACAGGGCCATATTTTAGATAAACATCTTGATCTGATTAACCTTTTTAGGCTTATTCCCATCTCAAGCATGGTAAACCTTTACCTTTCCAAGTATTCTGCAAAAGTTCATTGCACTTTTGCCTGACCAACTTCAAATATTTGAGAATCACTTCAACATTTATGTTATAATAGTATTGATCTACAAATGCTTTGGCTAGCTCATCAAAATCCTCTCTTGTTTTTCATTTTAGATTATGATACTAGTTGAGGGCTTTACTGGTTAGTGGCATACTAAAAAGGCCTAAAATCAACTTTATAGTAAGCCTCTACCCTTTCATAAACCTGGTGTAGTATTTGAAATACACTCTAGGGTTAGAAGTTTATCAAACTTGCCCATATTAGGCATGCAAAACTTGTATGGCAGCTATTCTTTAGATTTCAAAGATATGTTTTACAAGTTAATGCCTCTACCACAAGATACCAACCAAGATATAACATCAATTTTATCTTGTAATTTACAGATAGCTGAATCTTCTTCCTTAGTCATAGAGGGTTTAAGTGGGGGAACTTTCTCATTTAAATTCATATCATCATCCATGTCTCCCATATAATCATTATCGATAATAATCTGAGCAACCCCCTTCTGTTTGTCTATTGGTCATGGTAAGATGGATGTTAGTTGAGGTTGTGGTGGGATAAATGGGCTTAAAGCAGCTTGGTGTAGGATGTTAAAGGTTCCAACTTAGCTATTTAAGTGATGGCTTAGAGTGGCTGATAGAGTTATGGGTATTTCACTCTTGAAAGCTATCAACACCTTATCAATCTCTTTCTTCTTTTGATCTAAGGCCTAGTTAAGTTCATATTTGGTAAAGGGTGCTTGATCTTCTATCTCCCCCATCATCTCTTCAAAGGCAATAGGTGGTCTTAGCATTAGTGATTTGTGAACCAACCTCTTCTACAATCTCTTTTAACCTTTGTGACCTATGATGGATATCATCCATAAGGGGTTAGCACATGATGCAAGATCATTATCATATGACATGATACGTGCGTGCATAAGTGTAATAGAGAAAAAACATGTATAGTAGCCTTCTAACCTTATTTCTCCTGCTCACATCATCTAGCCATCTATCTTAGATGGGATTTTATTCAAGCATTAATGGGGATATAAGAACACATATGGTGCATGATTTGAAATCAATAGCATAATGCTCTTTATTCTAAACTTACACATGATTTTTGATAATTGTCATTTCAGATGTTCGGTTATTCCAAGATAAAGAAGAGTTTAACCTATCTATTGGCATTATAGTTTAACCTTAGCCTTTTGAGAAAGATCCAAAACTTGCCTCGCCCTAGAAGTCCACATCGCATATAAAATGAAAATTATTATGTTATCTTAAAGGGAGTGTATCTAGGTTGATTATGGTATAGTATAGTCTCAAGGTTATTGTTTTCTAAGTAAAGATCCCTCCTAGTGGGTCATGACGATTAATTGGTTTACCATATTATATATTATATAGGTATGATGCTTGGACTTGGTGATTACCATTCCTAACACCCTCTAAATTGAATAAAAATGAGGCAATGTTTTAGAATGCCACGATGAAGGAAATAGGAACATAGTTTATAAAAGTGATATACAATTCAAGAACTGATAAACTTTGGAACCAAAAATTTGGCCAATATTAACCGAAGGGCACTTTTGGAGCAAATTCAATTGAAGAACATGTCCTTAGTGGAGTCATCAACTAAACATACCTCGACTAAGATCAAGCCAAGAGCCGCTTAAGTAGGCCTCAAGAAGGCACACTCGAATAGCTCAATTGGCTCAAAACTAAAAGTTCAAGTCTTATCTACAAGGTAGTTTACCTTGTGGTAAGTGTGAATCGCCACTCGAGTGGTTAATCTAGGAAGTAAACCAAAAGAAATTTTGAATTCAGGAATTCCTTCTTATTCATGCCTCGAGGTTAATATTGATTTTTGTCTCATTGGTTTTAGCTTTTATTGGGTCACTAATCATGCGATTGTTAAGAATTAAATAAATAAAGACATTTGCACATATGTCCACCATTATTAAATAAAGGAACACATGTCCAAAATAAATCACAACTATCCAACATATACGAAATCAGGCCAATTTATTAAATAGAGAATATTGGTCCAAAAGCATTTTTATTTGGTTAATTCGAACTCTAGTTTGAAAAATATTTTATTAAAAACACATTAATTTCATCTATCTAAAATTATTTAAAACCTGAAAATAACTTTTAAGGATTTATAGAACTTTGGTTTCAAAACTTTTTATTAATTTAAATACTTTAGTGCTTATTAAAATAAAATTATTTAGGTATTAAAACATTAGACCCAAATCAATTTTGCCAATTTAAAACATGTCTTATTAAATAAAGCCATTTTTATTCAAAACCTTTATTTTTCTCAATTTATGAATAAGTTTAGGCTAAGGGGACTTTGGTCCTCAAAATACATTAATTAAAATATTTATTAATTAGATACCTTATTTTTACCAAATTAAAACTACTTTGGCCATTAGTGTCTTTAGTCTCTAAAACTTTTATTTTTATACAATTAAGCCTCTATTTTCTATGAAAGGTTTTTTTGTGATCATTTCATTTTAAATCAGGTAAAAAATCATTTTAGCTAGCCTATTATAATATTTATGGAATTATATAGAAAAATATTCTAGTAATGAAAAAGAATTATTACAACCTAAATTGAAATATTAAGATACAAATTAATCTAATGGTTTTGACTCCCCTTTGGTTTAAAACATATAATCTAAAGGGTAACATAATTAAAAAATGAGTAGCAATGCATAAAATAGAATCAATTAAAATCAAAAGCCAATTAAAAGAAGGCTTATCTAATTAAACTTGTCTTACAACAAGAAACTCAAAAATAGATGATTATGGAAATAGGCATCTTATTATAATATAAGGCCCCTTGAGACCAATCAGACATAGAGTCATCTGATTAGATCTCCCTCAAGCCTCAACCAAAGGAGAAAACTTATGAATAAAGAAGTCTTATACACATAAGACTTTAAAATGCAACCTATATTGTTGTATAAAAAGTACATATCCAATCAGACGAATTGATGTCTAATCTAATGTTCATCTTAAAATAGGCAAACAAAAAGCATTCAGACATAAGGAATCTTAATTTTTTAGGGAGATAACCATATTCATTTGCACTTAATGACATCTAATTATATGTAAATTTCCTAACAAAACTTGAGCTTTAAGGCAAGACAGGTGACAACTTTGCATTCGAAGTACATTTGTCCAAATAGATGAACTTGGTCATCCACCTAGATGAATTTGGATCTTACTCCTAGGGAAAAACATCAACTAATGTCTAAAAGGGGTTTAGAGGTGTCCAAAGCTAACCTGGTCGATCCTATACCCTTATTACAAAAAGAAACTCAAGTAAAAAGTAAGAAACATAATGAAATAAAGATATAAAGTTGCAAAAAAAAGATTAAAACAACCAAGTAAACACGAGAATGCAAAAGCACCCATTAAAAATGTAATATAAATATGAAAATGCAAAAATGAGGAAAATGCACTAAATAGTCAGGAAAATACCTAAGCTTCCCTCTGTCTCTTGGATTCCTTATTGGAAAGTGAGATTAAAGGGTGAAAATAAGTGATTAGTGGGAAAATGAGAGAAAATATGGGAAAATCCTTGAACTTTCCCTTTTTTTTTCCTCCTTTTTGTTCTCTTTCTTTTTATTTTTCTACTTGGGAGAGCCTTTTTTATGAAAGTGTGAATTATTTCCTCGGGCCCCCTAAACTAAGGCTAAAATTTGCCTTTTATAGGGCTAGAGGTCGGAGTATTTTGACCTCCAGTTGGTTAGTGAGAAAGGGATACATGTCCCTTTCTAGTGTTTAAAAGTTTGTATGATTAGATGAAAACCTTTATCTTTTTTAATAAAGCTTTGTCTGATCATCTATTTAGTTCATACAAAAGCTTTATGTTTTTGGGTTTTAGGAATTTATCCATTTGGATGAATGTTACATCATTTCGAGTAAAGTATTATCTAATCAGACTTGCTTTAGCCCTTAATCTCACTTTTCAACTTAGAATACTTGAAGATTGGTTCTTGTTTTACTGTCCTATCGTTGGATTTTCTCCTGAACTATAGACTCAGATATGTAGTGTCTATAGTAATTGTTATAATTTATTTATTGGTAAGCTGTACTTCTTATAATAATTCATAAACAAAAATTCTTGATAAAAAAATTTAATTTTCCTTTAGTTTTAATGCAAATAGAACAAGTAACAATAATATGAAAAAAGCTAAATGTGTTAAACATTAGAAAAGCAATTAAGCATTGGAAAAAGAAGTTAAAAACAAATACAATTAAAACACCTAAATATTGTGATATAATCAAATGTAATTTTTACTATATGAAAGTAAATCATTTTGATCTTTATTTACGTTAATGATTGAATAAAAAAAATAGCTAATTGTTAGTTTGTTTAGTATTAGAAATACATCTTACCATCTAATACAATAAAACAGCTAGTTGTTGTAGTTAAAACAACTAAAAGAGCTATTCTTGAAAGAAGAAGAAAAATAAATTAAACTAAATTTCTTTATTTTTATGTAATTATTATTGAAAATTTAAAATATGATTATCCAATCAAGTTATTAAAAATATTTAAAAAAATTCAATATTAAAATAGTATTAAAAGTGTTAAAGCAATTAGCCGTTAATTAACTACTCAAACAATATTAACAACAATAAAATTTTAACATAGTTATATTACAATATTCCAAATCATGTGTTAGCTCACTCACAAACAACAAGTTTTTTTCTCATAAACAACTAGCTATTTAAGTTCAATTACAAATTACATTCTATTTGTTCACAAACAGCTAGCAATTTGAGTAAACAACTAGTTTTTTTTATAAGTAAATAGATAGCTATTTTAGTTCACCCATAAATAGCAAGTTGTTTTCTCATAAGCAGCTAGTTATTTTCTTATAAACTTAAATATTTATAATTTTATAAGTTGAAAATTCTTTTTATAAAAAAATAAATAGAAAAATTTAAATAAAATACTTTTTATCACATAAAGTGGGACTCTCTCCTCCAATAGTGAGTCCCATTTGTGGTCCTATGTATTTTTTGATAAAAAATTAATACGTTTATTAAATAATTTTTTATAATAATTTCGCATTTTGAAAAATAGCTTACTACCAATGAGTGAAATAAAAAGGCTAGTTGTTTATGAGACAACAACTTGTTTGTGATTGAATTCCGAGAGCTAGCTATTTATGAGAAAACAACTTGATGTTTGTGAGTGAACTAAAGCAGCTAGTTATTTATGAGACAACAACTAGTTGTTTATGATTAAAGTCCAATAGCTAGCTATTTATGAGAAAACAACTTGATGTTTGTGGATGAACTCAAACAGCTACTTGTTTATGAGAAAATAACTTGTTGTTGGTGAGTGACCTAAAATAGCTAGACTATTTATACGAAAACAATGGCTAGTTGTTTAGAAGAAAATAAGTTCTTATTTGTAATGAACTAAAACAGCTAGCTGTTTGTGAGAAAACAACTTGTTGTTTGTGAGTGAAGTAAAATAGTTTATTGTTAAAAAACGTTGATAAAAATATTTTGATATTTAAATTCTATAATTATTTTAATTAAAATTATTATACTATATAAAATTACAATTTTAAACATGGTTAAAATTAAAATAAAATTACATGATTAAAAATAACAATTAATAATTTTAAACATTACACTATAAATGTCTTTTTTAGAATGAGGGAGAAGTAGATTTTGTATGAAAATATTTGAAAAGGATTTAGAATTTATAGGTAAAAAATTGAATGATAAAGTAAACAAAAAAAAAGGAACTGGTCCTATTTTCACGATTCTCTCTAATGAAGAGAATATAAGAGGGACGACCCATTTATTATACAAATGGGACTGTCTCTCAACTTTTTTGGATCCGTTGATTGATTTTGGTTTTTCAACATGAAATATTAGTTTCTAAATTCATTATAAAAATTGACATCATGTAGAAAAAAATTAATATTCAATTTATTAGCCTTACATTATAATGTTTAAACGAATAGAAAAATCAATATTTTTGCACTTATTATTTATTAAAGATTAATTATCTAGAGAAATATTTGGTTAACAGTTCATGGAAAAATATCAAATGGAAAATTCTTTAGTGGGTCAAAATTGATAAATTTGAAAAAAAAAACCTATAATTAAATATATAATATATTTTTGATATATTTCATATCGTACATCATAGAAAAAAATACTTCGACAAAAAAAAAACAAAATAAAATAAAACAAAGCGCACAATTCACCAATCTTTAGTCACTGCAATAACAATAGGCAAGGTAGGCAATGTAGCCATCGTAAATGTTATAATCAACGAAAGCTTTATCATCTTCTAATTACTTTCTTACAAAGTAAAGAACCAGCAAATCAATCAGATACCCATTTTCTTACGAATTTTTTTTTTCAAATCTTAGATTTTGACAAATGCCTTAATCTTTATATATGCACTCTTTATAATGATGGCTTTAATGATGTGAGAAGATTAATAAAAAGCAAATATGTGAAGAAAAAGAGATCTTTTTCCAATTTATAAAGGGGGATTAGCTATAACGCCCGTAAGTCTAAGTTCTATGAACATTACCTTCTAGGCCCAAAAGGTGTTCCCTGCAGTGTGGGGCATCTTCACGAGGCCAAAAAGAGGCATATTGGTCATGAAACTTTGACGAGCCTGAAAATGGGTAAAATGAAAGAATTTAAAAATTTAGCAAAACCAATAAATCATTTCGAGTTAAGAACTAGTGAATGGAGAGATAAAATGAGGTTCTACCGAGACAACCTTGGGATGTGCTCGGACATACCCGAAAATACCATACTATGAATCTCAAAAATTCCAATTAACATGATAAAGAAGGAATTTTAATTTTCTGAGGTCGTCTGATATTTTTTCTGAATATTTTTATTTTAGCGAATGAATAGTGCCAAAAAGTCAATAGTGGAATTTTGGCTTGAAATTTTACATGGGCCTTAGTGACACTAATCGAGGATTTTTAAAACTAAAATGAGTATTTTTCAAGGTCCAGAGAATTTTCTACGAATTTCTGAAATTTAAAAAGAAATTAGGAGAAAACGGATCGTTAGATCGCCACGTGTCCCTATCTGAGCCTTCCACCCACCCATATAAATCGGCCCACATATGTGAAGGGGTCACAGTGTGGAACCAACCCTTTCTTCC